>CM076571.1:474412738-474678129 GCA_034641835.2 Pinus albicaulis
TGAGACTACGCTCCTCTTGTTGTTTAGCAAGAGTGCAGTGCTGCATAGCACTAGGGTGTTTCTGGTCGGGAATCCCTACCTAATCCTCAGGGAAGGAGAGGTTATAGAACTACATTTCCTCATTTCGGAATTTGGCCAAAATCTACCTTCTTCAGCCACATCATTATTCCTGTAGCAGGACAACTTTGTGTTGCAGGGTGCAGCAACAGAGGATCTCTTGAGTCATTCTTGGCTTGTTTTTCAGTGGAGGGATTAGCTATCTATTGGAGGATCAGTGAGGAGAACTCCCAGGATTATTTTCAGATCATTGGCATCAGGCCAACCATCCATCTTCCCTCACAGCGCAGTTTCCATCTAGATATGCGTTATTTTGCAGGCAGTTGCTGGGAGGGTCATTTGAGTTTATCAGGAGGAGTGTTTTTGAGTAAAAGGGATCAACCCTTTGCTTGAGAAAATTATCAGAGGAGGGCATGAGTATTTCAGATCTGCTACAGCCTCTTTCTTATTTTTATTCAGTTGCAGTGACAAGTTATTTGTCACATTGTACATTCTCCGGCATTTCTAGCAATGTCTCCTAGATTGGCTAGAAATCTTGTATTGAGGCCCATTCCTCTATTGTAGGGAATTTCTTTATATGTATCAGCCATATTTCATGTATTGACATCTACAGCAGTAGCTACTCTCATAGAGACAGTGCATTCACTGCTCTTTGGCATTTTTTGCAGTTGTTGCCTCTCATGTATTTCATGTGTTAATCTTTGGAGATTGATTCCCATTGCATGAGGGGTTTATTCCTCATGATATTTCTATATATTTCTGCTGAGATATTAATAGATATGTTGGCTGAATAATATTTCATCTTATGACATATTCATATTTGCAGAGTTTTATGATTGTGTTCATGTATTACTGTAGGTTCTCTTTTTTAGCATTCTCTAAGGGACCTAGTTTGGGGAGATCTGAATAACCCATCTAGAGTCATTTATTTGAGCTCAACTTCTGGAAGTGTAATGTATGATGTATTAAAAAAGGGATCCAAGTTCACTTTCAGCTTATTTTTTCATTAGCTTCCTTATACATCGTCCTTCTAGACCATATTGCAGAAATTCCCGAAAGCGTAATATTACAAGGAATCATTCGCAAAACATTCATAAGTATCCTAGTTAGGATTCAGAATTAGAATTTTGTTTTGAATTTGAAATTTATACTTTTTAGGGTTTTTTAGGAATTGTTTTCTTTTGGGAATTGATTGATTGTTGAAATTGTAGTTTTTGTCTTGGTTATCAGAGAATTTCATTCAAAAAGATAAATTGATCATTCTTGAAAATTTATTTCTTAATGAAATTGTCTTCTTTTCAAAAAGCATTTTGTTTATGAATGAGGAAGTTTGTGTTTAAAATCAATAAATATCTCAACTATCTTCTAAATATAATTCATTGAAAATAAAGAGTTGCATTTATCATATAGATGCATTTAGATTATTTTGCGTCGAGTCAGAACATCATCAAATTTTCTACTCTATACCCTTTGTGTTAAATAACAGCCAAATCAATACATCGCCTAATAAAATCAATCTAGACATTTTTACCTTTTCTAGGGCTCATTCCACCAATATAGCTTAGTCTAGTGTTTTGGAATAGGTTGTAATAAACGTTCCAAAGCAGTTTAAACAAACAAGTAGAATCTTGCGGTAGGGAAATCCAATTTTTGCATTTCTACTCTAGGAATCTCTTCTTAAAATAGTTAAGCACGATATCATGTCAGACCCAGTGAGGTAATCGTACCTATCTCATTGGAAAAGATAGAATATGTGCACGTAATTCAAATGGTAAACCTTAGATTAACCATTTTCGAGGCGCCTGGGGTCACTTGTTTCCAAACCTCGAATTTACCATGTCGAGGAGCCTTCAAGGGGATTGAGCTTGATACTTTTTACTTGTGTGTATATCAGATCGTAGATTGTTCCCCTAGGTGAATTTTTCTTCGTTGGTGACCAAGGTGGCCATAATATTTAGGATTTTTCCCAAGGTGTCGGTGGAGGGAAGGTCCCACTATACCTGGAACAGATGTCGGCTAGACTCACTTGGACTTTCCGGAGGGTAATTTTCACTTCGAGATGGCATAAGTGGAGGAACTTGCACTGGACTGTTTCATTAAGAAGGTTTTTGGGGTAACGGTTCCAACTGCCAAGTTTTCCACATTAACTTCTACGACGTTGGATTTCATCACCAAATAGTGTTTTTAGTGTGGAAACATATTGTTTGTGTGTGGTTTGTCTCTTATATTTTGTAGGTATGTGTTCAAATTTCTTGTTTTCTTAGCATCCTTAGGTCTATTTTTTTGAAACATTTTTTGATTTCGTGTGTTAAACATTAACCGTGGCTGAATTACTGAGACACTCTCATAGAATGCAGGGGAAACTCCTTGAGTATACACTGATTCAATTGGAAAATCTTAAATCTGAAAGAGGTCAACAATTAGGAACCGGGTCTACTTAACAAGGGGAAGCATATGTAATAATACATCCTGATTACAAAGTAAATCAACCTCAAACAGTAGGAATAAATCAAGAACAACCAGAAATTTTAGAATTAATCATAGTTGAGTCTGCGACCGGTGAATTATCAGATACTCAATTTATTGAACCCAAAATAGCTGAGCCTGAATCTGAATCTACTTCGTCTGAGTCAACTTCGTAGTTCATAGCCCAAACTCCTAGTCATCCTTGTTCACCTCGAGTGAAGCTTCACATTACTGATAACCTTCCTCCTAGCCTGATTACTATCGAAGATATTACTGACACAGAAGAAGAGATCACAATTCCTTCACATCAAGAATCTTTAGATCTAAGGTATAATGAACCGATTTACCCTTACAGTCCTTTTAAACCAGACCCTTGGTATCAACAATTTACCGACTTTTTACATAGCATTGTTATAGCATCATTTTTCACCCTCAGGTGATTCATGATTGTCTTTATGGCTTTGGGCACCCATTCCTATAGACTTGAACAAAATTCACTAAAAAACAGTGTTAAAATTCCCATACGCGGGTATGCCCAGACTTTTCTGCGTGTATACGCGATTCCACATGTACTTTTCCGCGTATTCCATTAAAACCATTAAAAAATATATAAAAAATCCCTATTTTCGGGCTGGGTTGATGGTTACTCCGGTAGTTCAACCACCCCAGCACGTGGCCAACTATTTCCAACTGATTGAAACTACTTTGAGGGAGTATAAAAGCCCCTCATGTGCATGGCCTAAGAGAGAGAGAAATTTTATAGACATTATACTCCGTTGGAATCCCAATTCGAGTCCGAATTCTTGTGCCTCCTACACTTTCCCAGATTTATACAGGAAACCCTTGTTTCCTGGAGATGTTCATCCATTTATATGCCATCTCGAGTGCACAAGTCTTGAAATTATCTTAGCGAGGCAAGGGCGGGACGGATCCGGACGACGGTCTGCTCGAAGATCGTGGAAGGATTCAGGTGATCTCTCGACTCTTTACTTCTTAACATGTTGTTCGTAATAATGAAGAACCATCTTGTTCCTGAACTTCTTTGTTAGTATCTATTTGTATATGTGAAAATATTGATTATTAAGCATTTATTATCGTTTATATCATATTTCACATGGATTACACTAACGTTTAGGAGAAATATATGTTGTACAACTAGGTTTCCGTGCATGTTCTTTCTTGTTTTCCAGGTTGAAGGAGGAAGAAGGGTTGCTGGGGGTTTGGACCCCGCGGGATCTACATCGAACGTAGGACTACGGGTGAGTTCTGCTATCATTGTTATCTAGTTTTTTGCATTCAAGTATGGTTGTGTGTGAGTCCTTCTGAATAGCATGCCCTGATCTGTGGAGGTTTTGACCCAACAAACCTCTAGGGTGTTTTTCCCCGAAACAGAACTGGCGACTCCGCTGGGGACCGCATTTTTGTGATTCCCCTGTTGGGTGGTTTCAGCTGTTTGATAGGTTTCCAACAGTTTTAACTTTTATTTCCAGTCCAGTTAACTCTTTCTCAGTCAGACTGAAGTCCTGGTTCCTTATCCAGGCTTGATCTTTTTATTTTTCATTATTTACCTTTGAATACACGGGTTTGTCTGTACACAGATGCGTATACACGCAGTTTTTGTTAAAGGTAGTCGCGTATACGCGAGTTTCCTTTAACACAGTCGCGTATGCACGCTTGTTTCATAACTATCAGGTCGTGTATTTCTGGGTCAATTTTGAAATTTTGGATTTCTTGGCTTTTTAATCCTGTCTGCCTGTGGAGACCTGTTCCTGCAGTGTATTTGTATCCACTGGATTGTGTAGAAAGTGGTCTTTGGTCTTTTCTCTCTCTTGTTTGGTTGAAAACTAGCTTATTTGGCAAATCTTGTTTCTTGTGCTTGCATTTCTGGATCGAGTACCAAGATCTCTTCCTGGGGATTCTTGGTTGTTCTGCTCTATCAGAACAGAGAGCCTCTGCTCATTTACTCTTTCCTACCTTTTTGTCTTGCTTTGCACTTCGATTTTTGCCCATTTCTTGGTTGGTTTTCTTGAGTTCAGATGACTAGGTCTTGTTGCAATTTTTGAAGAGTCTTTCTTGGTTCTTTGAAATTTTTGTTTGCTGCAAGGTTGTACTATTCTTCTAGGCTGAGTTACTGAGTTTCTTGTCTTCTTTTGCTCATATAAATCTTGCTACTAGCTAGCCCTATAAGATTTGGAGCATTTTTGAAGTTTTTGCTTGAAATTCAGAGTTTTTTGGCTTGGGATTTGATAGTCTTCTTGGTCTTTTCGAACTCTTCTTTTTATAAAATTCAAAAGCTCAAAAAAAATTTTGTTTTGGCATTTGCTTTTGTTTTGCATTTTTTTTGTTTTTGTTTTGTTATATTTGTTGAAGCTTTGTTGAGGTTTCTTGCCTTTGGTTTTCGACTTGATTTTGGAAAGGAATTGTTATTGGTTTCTTCCTCTTGTTTCAAGCATTTTTGGTGTCTTTATATTAAGAGTTTCTGATTTTGGGAACTAGCTTTCTGGACAACCAAAAAGAGATAAAACTGAAGGATCTTTGGGAAATTTCTCTCTGCTTTAGTAGATTTTGCATCTTAGAATTTGCATTCTCTTAGTGATTTGCATCAGGTGCACTTAAGCATTTAGTCATTTTCATAGTTTTTGTGAGTGTGAAGTTTTTTATCTGGAAAGAAAAATAAAAGTTTTAGTCTCGTAGAACCTGTGTAGAATTTGCTTTTCATCGAAAGACAATAACTGCATTTGCATGTAGTTTGGTTTTTATTAATTTCTTTTCTGCGTCAAAACACCACACGTTTCATTTTCGTATCCCTTTGACTTAACATAACAGCCAATTAAAATAAGAGATATAATTTAAAAGCAACTAGCAAGTTTTTTAAGTGTCATACACCAACTAGCTAGGTTGTAGGGCCTTGGATTAGGTGAGTGGAGAGTTAACTCTCCAAGGCTGCTCAAACAAAACATAGAAGTTGATTAATTGAGTGAAATCCAACTCCGTTAGGTGGACCGGGAAAGCTCTCCTCCAGAGAGTCAAGCGCGAGGGGAAGTGAAGGCCGAGAAGAGAGATACCCCCTCTCCGATTTGTTGGATCTGACCTCAAGACCGTTCCGCCCGGCTTCTGACACGGATTGGTGCCCATAGTTGCCATTTCTAGGTTCCACATAGGTGACTGCGGGGGCGAAGACCCGTGGTACCTGAGGCAGACGTCGTATCACTTTCAGCAGTACTTCTGGGGGGTGCCCTTGCGAAGCTTGGGTACTTGTGCCGGCAAAGGCTGTCGTTAGGAGGTCGGCGTAACTGTTTCTGATACCTTCGCTAGTAGGCCTGGGCCGTAATTATCCCAGACTACTTTCGGGAGGTCCTATATTTCGCTTTCTTGTATTTTGGTGTCCGGTCCTAATCACCCGGAGCGGAAATACTTGAAGGTTGTTTGCTTGATTGTATCTCAGGGATTTTTCTTATAGTGAGTGCTCTTTGCTCCTAGCTTGCTTAGCTTTATATTTTTTGAGTCTAATTAAAATTTGTTAAAGTGGCTGATCAAGCGCCTCGTCGATCGAGGAGAATCTGGGGGTTATCTCCCGAGAGTTCAGAGCCTTCTTCAAGAAGGCGTAGGAGTAGTTTAGCAGGTGAATATCACCCTCTGGCGTCTGACGCGGTGGAGAGATATCCTCCACAAGGGTCTGAAGGTGTCGTAGCTGATTCTGGTGTTGGTTCCGAGAGGAGCATTCTTCTCACCTCGCGAGTTTTATTTCCGCAGGAAGAAGAAGTTCAAATAGAGGAAGTACCTAAACCCTCTGTGTCACTTCCATCTCCTCTTCCTCCTGATTTCTGTTTGTTGTTGAATACATCGGACCTGAGTTAGAGAGACCGGAATATCCTCCGTATTATTCATACCTTTCGATGGCCACGACTGGGAACGCGGCTTCTGCTGTGAGTACTGCAAGCATTCAGACTACTGCTTCTGTTGAAGGAGGGGGCACTATTGCTATATCTTCGATTGCTTCTAGCGCTGTTGTGTTTGGCTCTGGTTTCACCCAAGCACATGCTTCCCAATCTGGTCCCTTCTGTTTTGGAATGCCCACTAGTGGGATTCCTTCTTTTTCCTTTTCCGTTGCTGCAGCTGCATCTACACCCATGTCTTCCATGGCTAGTGGATCAGCTTCCTTTCAAGGGTTCCCCTTTGGAACTGGGCACATTCCTAGTTTGAATCCTTCTTTAGGGTCCTTTCCGTTTACTTCTCAGACCCAGAGTTTCAACCCTTGGTCTGGAGGTCAGAATTCGACTACTTTTATAGGTTGGAACCCTGTATTCACTACAGCGGGGGCAGGGAATCAGTTTTACGTTGGTCACCAAGGGAATGCTTCTTTCCCTTCGCCGAGTGCTTATCAGACTTTTTCTCCTCTTTCTAATGCTTGGAACCCCTATCAGGGGCTTTCCTCTTCATTTCATACTTCAGTGGGGGGAACTGGTCCGGTCTTTGGTAACTCTGCGTTGGGAGGAGGTTCTTCTCCTTTTTCTACGAGTTCTTTCTGGCAACCTGGTGCCTCATCAAATCCAGGGTATTCTTTTCAGAATGTTGGGAATTCATCCCATCAAGGATGGAATTCTCAGGCTCCGCCTCGTTTACCTTTTCTGGCAACGTTAAACTTGCCAGATCTATCGAAATTGATGAATGATCCGATTCGGTACAGTCCGGGATGGCCTCCGGTCCCGACCAAACTACCTTCGGACATTCCAAAGTTTGAAGGCAAGAATGGAGAGGATCCGGCTGACCACATCACCACCTTCCATTTATGGTGTTCTTCTAACTCCCTGATCAATGATTCGATTAGGTTGAGATTGTTTCAACACACCCTAACTGGAAACGCTGCCAAATGGTATATTGAGCTAACTAGGGGCAGTTTTTCTACATTTGGAGAACTGGTTGTTACATTTCTAAACCATTTCCAGTTTCTCGTCCGTTATGATGCCGGGACTGAACTCCTGGCTAATTTTAAACAGGACGACGCAACCCACATTTCTAACCATATTCAGGAATGGAGGAGAAGGAAGAGGCTTATTAAAGCTCATATTCCAGGAGAATTCCTTTTGGAATGGTTTCTGAAATCTTTGCAGTCAGACATTTCTAAAGATGTATCCCTGTTTGGGGTATTTTCTGAGGAGCGGGCCATTTTTAGGGCCCAGCAGCTTGAATTGATATATTCTCAGTCTGGGGTCCTTCATAAATATTTTCCCAATGCTCCTCGCTCCAAATTAGATTTATCCAAAACTAAGCCTGGTCCTCATGGTGATGGACTTATTAGGTCGATCAATAGTGGTGCAGCCAGCCTGCTTACTCAATTGCAGTAGTTGTCTTTGCAATCTACTCCTTCTGGTCAGGCTGTGCCTGCTGAGTCATCACCTTCCCAATCTTTGTCGATAAATGCTGTCCAAACTTCCGATCCCAAAGGAAATCAACAATCTGAAGGGAAGAAAAAGGGATGAAATAATAAGAAAAAGGGAAAGAATGGGAAGGGTAATGCGAATAAAACCAACGAGCATGTTGGTGAGGGTCAAAAGGATAAAAAGAAAGTGAATTTTCCATGCAAGCTGTGTGCTGGAGACCATCTTACACACCTTTGCCCTAAAATTCAAGATGCGCAGTGCTTGTTAGCTCAGCAGGGTTCTTCCAGTTCCTAGGTTGTGTTAACAAACCCTTTTCACCAAGGGAAACAACTAGTTGTTGGCCCAAATCAAAATCCTGGGGCTTCCTCTGGGGGCACCCAGGAAGGGGAAATTCCATCAAACATATTCATGATGAGTGCTAACGTGGATGTCGCTACGAGATCCCGTGATTATGGCGGAGAAGATTCTTCGAAAGCTAAGGGTGCTCCCGATGCTACTGAGCCGCTTCACATTACAAGGCCTACTGTTGATCCTATACCTTGGATGCCCAAATAATCCACTAAGCATTCGACGATTAATCCAAACGCTAGGGCTACCCAGAACTACTCTATTGTGGAAGATCTGGCGCAGAGTCCTTGTGCCATGTCGGCTTTAGAGGTGCTCCAGTCTTGTCCGGCTCAGCGTAGTGCTTTGCTCACTGCCATTGGGGCTATTGATCTGAAAAATTCTCTTCTGATTACATTGATATGACTAATTTTAAGAAGAGACTCCCCCATCATATGGATTTTCATATTAAATCATCGTACCGGAAGTGCAATATCTTTCGGACGGTTGTTGATGAGGGTGCTTCCACATGCGTGATGTCTCTCACATGTTGGAAGACGATTGGATCTCCCAAAGCTGTTCCATCTACCACTCTTCTGACTGCGTTTGATGGTCATTCTCATAGACCACATGGTATTGTCCCAGCTTTGCCTATCTGTGTTGGGGGAAAAACTGTGAATATAGAGGTTGAGGTAGTTGATGCAAGCTTGGGCTACAACCTTCTGTTGGGGAGAAACTGGATTTATGAGATGGATGCCATTGCATCCTCATTATTTCGAATCATTTGTTTCCCTCACGAAGGGAGGATTGTTACAGTGGACCAATTGGACTGTCCTCCTGTAGACCCGAATGCGTCTACTGACTCATCTGTTCCAAAGTTCGATAATACTAAGGCGCCTGTTGAGAATTTAGGGGTTGGAATGTATTCTTCCTTGATGGGTACTTTCGATATTCCTCCTCCTACGGTTCATATAAATGCAATTTCATCCTCCAAGGCTCCTCTTCAAAGAGAGTTCTTCAGAACTCATTATTTTTCGGACCCTTGGACCTTACCCTCCCCTACCGCCACATTAGTGGAAGGTCAAGTGGGTGGAATGGCATTTCCGATGTCTGCAGCTGAGATTGCTTATTAGTCTATTGTTGATTCTGCAGATTCCATTCCAGCTCCTCTTTCTCCAGATGAGTTGGATGGAGATGTGGCTCCGGCTTGGACACTTAGTTCTTCTTCTGCCCAGGATTGCCTTGATACCACTCTTCCATCTGAAGAGGCCATCCTGGAAGCTATGACTGGTATAGATAGACCGTGGGATGATTTGCATCATCGGTCTTACTTTTTACCTGATTTGAGCGAAGTTGAAACAAGTTTTCCAAGTCCTCCGTCTCCTGGTCCTGTTCGCCCAGTCCTGAACCCTTTAGCACCAACACAGGTTTATGCTGAAGGGAACATGGCTGTGATTTCTCCTACTATCTCGGTGAACATTTCCAGGGATCCCAATATTATTGAGAATGTCTTCATCGGAGCTGAATGTTCCCGTGAAGAGATTCAGATTTACACCGAGCTCTTTAAAGAGTATAGGGATGTATTCGCTTGGTCTTATGAGGAAATGCATGGTATAGATCCATCTATTGTCCAGCATGAGATCAAGACTTACGAAAACGCTAAGCCTGTGAGGCAAAAACTTTGTCCGGTCAATCCTAGGAAGGCAGCAGCTATCAAAGCTGAGGTGGAGAAGCTGCTTAAGGCGGGATTCATTTTCCCTGTTCCTTTGACTGAATGGGTTTCAAACCCTGTTCCCGTAGATAAAAAACAAGGAACAATTCGAGTTTGCATTGATTTCAGAGACCTAAATAAAGCATGTCCTAAAGATAATTACCCCACACCATTTATAGATCAGATCATTGACGAGTGTGCTGGTAATGAGATTTTCTCCTTCATGGACGGTTTCTCCGGTTATAATCAGATTACTATCCGTCCTGAAGATCAGCATAAGACTGCCTTTATTTGTCCCTGGGGTACTTTTTCATACAAGAAGATGCCTTTTGGTCTTAAAAATGTTGGGGCTACGTTTCAGCGGGCCATGTCATATGCCTTCCACGACATCAAAAATATTATCGAGGCATATTTGGATGATTTAGCTGCTCATTCTCGAAAGAGGATGGATCATCCTGCTCACCTCCGTCAAATATTTGAATGATGTCGTTTCTATAAGATTAGGTTGAATCCGAACAAGTGCATTTTCGCGGTTACATCCGGTCGGTTATTGGGATTCATTGTGTCTAGAGAAGGGATTAGGATAGATCCCTTCAAGGTTGAGGCAATACTTTGGTTGCCTCCCCCGTCCTCTGTTCGTCAACTTCAAAGTCTACAAGGAAAGTCTAATTTTCTTCGGAGATTTATCGTAAATTATGCTGAAGTTACCAAGGGATTTATGAGATTGTTGAAGAAGGGAGTTCCATTTCTTTGGGATGACTTCCCTCAACGCTCATTTGATGCTTTGAAAAAATCATTGACCTCTGCTCCTTTATTGAGTCCACCTGATTATAGCAGGGATTTCCTTTTGTATCTTGCAGCAGCAAAATCTACTATTGGTATGGTTCTGGTTCAGGAGGATGATGCTCTTGTAGAGCATGTTATTTACTATCTTAGTCGAGGCTTGGTAGGACCTGAACTCTAGTACACTCCGATAGAAAAGTTAGCTTTGGCAGCTGTTCATGATGTGTAGCGACTCCGTCATTACATTATTCTATGAAAAACTTATGTTTTGGCAGCAGCTAATCCATTTCAGTTTGTCCTCAGTAGGCGAGTGATTGGGGGCAAATACAATAGATGGATTGTGATTTTGCAGGAATTTGATCTTGAGTTTATGTCTACAAGTCTAAGAAATCATTAGTTTTCGCAGAATTAATCTCTGAGTTTCCCTGTGGGGAAGAAATGATTTATGATGAATCCTTCCCGGATGAACATTTGTTTCTTATCTCTCCACAGGATCCTTGGTATGGAGATATACTTGTGTATCTCCAGACTGCAAATTTTCCCTCTACTTTTTCGAAAGATGAGCGTCGTAAGTTGCGTCACTTGGCTAAGAATTACTTGATTATTGGTGATGCTTTATACCGTCGAGGGGTTGATTCAATCCTGAGACGTTGCTTAACTCTCGAAGAAGCTGAGGCTGTGCTGAATGATTGCCACAGTGGAGCTTGTGGTGGTCATTTATCTGGGCTTGCTACAGCCCAAAAGATCTTACGTGCTGGGTACTTTTGGCCTTCGATTTTCATGGATTGTATGGAGTCGGTCAAAAAGTGTCATCCGTGTCAAGTTTATACTCGAAAAATGCGCGCTCATCCAGCTCCGCTTTTTCCAGTCATTACTGTCGGTCCCTTTACAAAGTGGGGTATTGATTATACTACTTGTAACCCACCTTCGGCTAAAGGTCACAAGTACATTATTGTAGCAGTAGACTAATTTACGAAGTGGGTCGAGGCTATGCCTACTTTTGGGAATGATGGTGAGACTGCAGCTCTTTTTCTTTTCAACCAGGTTATTGCTCGTTTCGGTATTCCTAGAGAGATCGTCACTGATCATGGCAGTCATTTTCAGAATAGCATGATGGCTGAGTTGGCTCTAAAATTAGGTTTCCGGCAGGAGCATTCATATTTGTATTATCCTCAAGCCAATGGGCAAGTGGAAGCCGTGAATAAATCCTTGAAGACAATTCTTCAAAGGACAATTGATAAAGCTCGATCAAACTGGCATATTATGCTATATCCTGCACTTTGGGCATACAGGACGTCAGTGAAAACTGCAACTAGCTTTACTCCGTTTCAGCTAGTGCACGAGTTGGAATCCGTATTTCCCATTGAATGTGAGATTCCTTCTCTTAAGTTAGTTGTTGAACTTCTTCCTAACACTTCTAGTCTTGAAGAACGGCTCCTTCATCTGGAACATCTTGATGAGCAGCGTCGGGATGCCGCCACGATGAATGAGGCGCATAAAAACCGAGTTAAAACTCAGTACGATAAGGCGGTCAAACCTACGGCTTTTTCGAAAGGTGACCTTGTTTTGTTCTATGCCCAAGAAAAAGATGCCCTGGGGGCAGGAAAATTTAAGTCTATGTGGTATGGCCCCTTTATCGTTAAAAAAGTCCTTAAGAAAGGAGCATATACCTTGGTTGATTTTGAAGGGAACGAGTTGTCGGAGCCCAGAAATGGGCTCTATTTGAAAAAGTATTATGCCTAGGCTTCAGCCTGGCATGTTGCTTTTGTATATAGTAGTTTTTCTTTGTACATATCTGGTTGTTTTTCGATTTTTTATGGGATGGTGATGTTTTTGATCTGCTTTGGCAGGTTGTGTCGGATGTCATGAGTCATTTTGGTTTCGTCGATGGTGCTAGTAGACACACCCGGAACTTAGCTTCCGTGGCTTGGGTGCTTCATTATCCATCCGGTCAGCTGTTAGTATCAAGAGGGGTCTGCATTGGTCCTGCTTCCAATAACATAGCAGAATACACTGCAGTTGTTTATCTACTCTCGGAAGCAATATCTTTGGGTGTTGATTCGTTGGTAGTTTTCTTGGACTCTCAGCTGGTGGTGTCGCAGTTGAACAATACTTAATCGGGTTCGAGATCCATTTTTACTCCGGTTGTTCTTGAGGGTACGTTTTTTACAAAGATCATTTCAATTTTTAACTTTCATTCATATTCCTCGAGCTAACAATTGGATGGCAGACTCATTAGCTAATCAAGCAATTGATTGGCACATTAATCATTCCATACAATAAAATTTAATCATCAAAAACATCATACATTTTGATACATTTGTCACATCACATCAAACATCGTTGTATATATATCATCAGAGTGTTCAAAAAACTATACCAAATTTGGATCCATAGGTCATACAAAAAATTGGGCTTATGCCCCCGATCATGTTCAGTCTCAAAAAATATACAGTCATCTGATACATCATATCTATCTACTCCTGAGGTCCCTGCCCAGAAGTTGTGTTCCTATAGAACACGATCGCGGTGGCAACTCGGCGGAATAACCGTACCCAGTCACGGGGTACTCCTACCACCTGTCTCTGGATGGCTTCAGGCAGATCTTCCACTGCAGCCATAGGTACTTGGCGGGTTAATCCCTCCAAGTTCCTCTGTACAGCCTGGAGGGTTCTGTCTGGATCTACTGTATCCGCTTCGCCCCTGCGACGCTTATGTCTTGGTCATCCCTCAGGTCGAACTGGTCCAATATCTGTTTCATGATCATTTTTACAATGTAAGTCATTTGAATCCAATCAAAAACATGTTTGTTTTTCACATTTTTTCATACATATTGAAAAAATCCAAAAAATTATATAAGTCAAAAATTGTAAACTTACCGACTGTACCCCATGCTGCGCCTGGTGGCAGGACAAGATCTGGATCGCCACGAAAGTCCATCCCAGCATAGGGATAGTCGTCCACAGTGATGATTTGTTCTCTCCACCATTGGAAGAACTCATCATCCCAAGTGGTCCAGGGAACTTCACTTCCCCCCAATCTCTTCATCATGTCTGCCCAGCGGGCAATTCTTGGGTCTCTCGGGCTGCTGATGGTAGAGATCACTCTGGGTCTCAGCGCTGGAATCTTCTCGAAGAAGAATGTCATCAAAATTGTACCATATCCAAAATGATTTGTCTTTGCCTTTCGGATAGAATTCAATTGTTGCTTCATGTTCATTAGTAGAGCTATGCACCAATCATATACATGAGTTAAGCATTCCACTGCTATACTCATTTGCGTCCTAGATTCCTGGTGTAGAGAAGTTGATCCTGCTACTCTCCCAATGGTAAAAAGGAGGATTTTTATGTGCAAGTCTCTTAAATCTTTGATCGCAATTTGAGTTCCAACTTTCTTGGAACCCTCTACGCAGTACACGTGGACGTAATATTCCACGGTTAGCCCTCCCAAAGGCTTACCGTGCAAGTCTACTGGATCCCCCCTCCGGGAGAGTCCAATAGTAAAATATATATCTTCCACTTCGATGCGTATAGGCATCTGATCTATAATGAAGCAGTCTTCTTCCGGTTCCCAATAGTTCACAAGCATTTCGAGCAACCGGACATTACTCTTCATATTTGGCATTTTGAAAAACTTGAGCAATCCGCAATTCCGAAGAATATTCAGTGATACTTGGTCCTGCATGACTTCATTGTCTATTGCACTGTGTTCACACTCTCTCCATGATATGGTCATCCTGTCAAATTTCAATAATTCGTTCATTAGCCACACATTTTTTATTTTGGGTCGCGCATATGCGACTTTCTTTGTGCACAGTCGCATATATACGTGACTTGGTCATTACCAACCCGCGTATGGAAAACCCGTGATTTTTAGCAAGAGATTCTACAGTGAAAACTCCTAAATTTTAATTTATGGACGGACAAAATGAATAGCAAGGATGGTTGATGAGCTTACCTGACAAATTCAGTGAAGATTGACGGTCGGTTGCTCCTGTTTTGATGAAAGAGGCTTTTTTCTCCATAGCACTTTTTCCAAATCAGCAATGTAACAATGAACCAAATATGAGGTAATTTGTCTATTTATGCCCAAAAAGTTGAAAATTTTCACAAAAACTTGTTATGCTTATTTTTTCAATCTATCTTAAGCTGCATAACCCGGATGCTTGGAAGTGCCCAGATTGGTATATTTTCAGGTACATTTTGACGAATTTGAGATTTTTCCCGGTTTTTGATCCATGACTGCTGACCCGTCATGGCAGGTATATGATCTTCACTGGCATATAGGTTAGGGAATCCACTTTCCATTGCATTTTGCATACTAGCCTCCATTCTGATCACTTGCCATAGGGTCGATCCCATCAGGTCATGAGTATTACACCCATTTCACTCGCCGATTATTTAATCATGACTTGGTGGTAGAGCCTTCCTTTACATGGGCTTCTTAGTTAGTTCCTCGCTATCACTTGTAGCCCATGCTACGTTTTATGTAGGCTCGGGAGTCCTCTTTAGTCCCACCATGACTTATGTGTTGAAGCTTCATTCTTCTTCTTCCTCACTATCATTTTTCTGGCTATTACCCTAGAGGCTCCCTGGTGTTGTTGAGTTGTATTACTGCATTGCATATTGGCTACTTGTTTATCCTGGCCTTTAGCCGGCTTCATTTGGACTCAATGTTTAAGCCAACTTTTGACCTTTACCGTCTGTACAAGTTAAACCATTGCATGCATTTAGCTATCGCGACTTGACACCCTTTTTACCCATGGATGGAACATTCCTCTGAGTATCGCTTACCAGTTTCCGCCACCTTTCATTGAGCATAGGATCGTTCCAATCCCAGGAACTAGTGCATCTGTTTCTTGATACTCGTTCTATCCATTGTACCATAGCATTCTTTTATTCTTTTTCAGGCTTATTATATGAAAAAGACAAAAAAAATCAAATATAACAAAAAGAGCGGGAATGGGATGTAACTTCGTTATTTGATGGCAGTACAGTGTCAGTTTGTCACCCTTGAACAAAGCATATACACTTATATATCTTTCCTCCATTTGGGATGGTTTTAGTTTTGACCTAGGTTCAGCCTTTACCTTGTTTCACTTGTCAGTCCTCCCCCGGTTGGTTATCTCTTCCAATCATATGGAGAGATTGTTCTACCTCCTGCATAACAGACTTATACAGTGTCACTTTTACTGCCATGGTCATCACGAGTCATGCTTTTGTTCAAGGGAATTCTAACCAGAGTCGGCCATTCTGCGGTGTCTCTTGACTCATTATTTAGTCAGCCTTCCCGGTCTTGTCAGTATCTTGTTCTATCACATCAGATGTTTTGGTCCTTTGCTCGTGCTGGTTTGAGAAGGTCTCCATTGACTTCTTGCTGGCGGGTTTGTCTCTTATCGACTACGACACATTGCTCTGAGAGCAAACCTAGAGCCGCACCCTGGCCCTATTTCCATCATTGATAGGTGACCTTGTGCTCGGCATTTGATCATCATTATGGGTCTTTGACTGAGTGGTTTCCCCTGTGTTCGACGTCAGCATACATTATCACACTTGGGATTCGTGCAGTACCTTGATTTCCATTTGACCCTATCGGTGGATTTCTCGCCTCTGTGTCAGCTTTCATTATTGGTTGGTTCAAAGGGTTTCTTCCGTGCGCTAGCTTCATCTTGTGCATGTCGGAAATGTACTTCGGTTTTGGTTCCATCACTCTACTTCATCCGATTCCTTCCAAATCTTGGCCTGCGGGTTACACTCGCGCTGGACTGATGTGGGATGCCTTAATGCCTTCCTTCCAGCAGATCTTTTCCCATCGACTCCGACTCATTGCTCTGGGAATAAGGTCTAGAGTCTTTTAGTCAGTACCTTAGGGTTTGCAGTCATCAGTGGCAGACTCTTCGCTATCGACAGTGGGGATTCATCATTGCCTCCTTATTGGTAGATTCTTTCAAGTGTTCGACTTCAACTCATTTATTCGCACTTGTTAGATTGTACTGGGGCACCTTGACACTCATTTTCATTATTGGTGGGTTGTCTCACGTTGGTTAATGGTATACATCATTGACCAGTAATCCAACGATTTCTCACATGGTCGACTTCAGCTCATTTATTCCCATTGTGTAGAATTGTGCCATAGTGATCGGTGAAGACCTCGGGTTGCATCAGCATTTCTCGGTTCACTTTTGACAGTCCATTCAGTTTCTGCCAGTGATTTCGTTCACCCTTATATGTTGCAGTGTCAGTACAGCAGCGTCCTATATGTTGGCTCCTGAGTTGCGTGATTGTACCATTTATTCCACCTCTTATGATCTGGTACTTGGAGATTCAGTTACTTATATGATCAGACATCCAGTGTCAGCATCATTGATCAGCTTTCTATATGTGATACTTAGACATTGACTATGACTTGTACTTCCGGGCCATGCTCAGATGATTCATTGTGTACTTTCAGTTCAGCTATACTTGTATACATGTTGGATCTATTCTGTACTTTCCATATGATGTATTTTTGACTGAGCATGGGTATGCCCGCCTCATCATGAGTTGACTCTCTGTGTTCTTTCATTGGTTTTTGGCAGGCTGAAATCTAGTGAAGTCCTCTCTTGTCATTGCGAAGTTCTTTCTATGTGCATAATACATTTCGGCCATCATGTACCCCTTCTAACCTCATATATTAGGGGGCATCTGTTATAGCATCATTTTTCACCCTCAGGTGATTCATGATTGTCTTTATGGCTTTGGGCACCCATTCCTACAGACTTGAACAAAATTCACTAAAAAACAGTGTTAAAATTCCCATACGCGGGTATGCCCAGACTTTTCTGCGTGTATACACGAGTCCACATGTAATTTTCCGCGTATGCCATTAAAACCATTAAAAAATATATAAAAAATCCCTATTTTCGGGCTGTGTTGATGGTTACTCCAGTAGTTCAACCACCCCAGCACGTGGCCAACTGTTTCCAACTGATTGAAACTACTTGGAGGGAGTATAAAAGCCCCTCATGTGCATGGCCTAAGAGAGAGAGAAATTTTATAGACATTATACTCTGTTGGAATCCCAATTCAAGTCTGAATTCCTGTGCCTCCTGCACTTTCCCAGATTTATACAGGAAACCCTTGTTTCCTAGAGATGTTCATCCATTTATATGCCATCTCGAGTGCACAAGTCTTGAAAGTATCTTAGCGAGGCAAGGGCGGGACGGATCTGGACGACGGTCTACTCGAAGATCGTGGAAGGATTCAGGTGATCTCTCCACTCTTTACTTTTGTACATGTTGTTCGTAATAATGAAGAACCATCTTGTTCCTGAACTTCTGTGTTAGTATCTATTTGTATATGTGAAAAGATTGATTATTGAGCATTTATTATCGTTTATATCATATTTCACATGGATTACACTAACGTTTAGGAGAAATATATGTTGTACAAATAGGTTTCTGTGCATGTTCTTTCTTGTTTTCCAGGTTGAAGGAGGAAGAAGGGTTGCTGGGGGTTTGGACCCCGCGGGATCTACATCGAACGTAGGACTACGGGTGAGTTCTGCTATCGTTGTTATCTAGTTTTTTTCATTCAAGTATGGTTGTGTGTGAGTCCTTCTGAATAGCATGCCCTGATCTGTGGAGGTTTTGACCCAACAAACCTCTAGGGTGTTTTTCCCCGAAACAAGCACTGGTCTCAATTATTCACCACGCTACATTCCTTTTTACTCCATACCCAGAGGTAGTTACATGTCTTCATCAAGCATGTTAGGTGAGTCATCCATGTTTTCTTTGTATCCAAAATTGCTTTTTATGGTGGTCCATCAGTTCCTGTTGGATACCAGTCGATCTCTGGTACTTTCTCAGGAGCATCTCCCTCTTCTGAAAATATTGCATGATCAACTAGTCTTAATGAATCTAATACCAAAAATTTGACAATGGAAAAAGTCTATAATATGACTAGAAATATTCCTTCAACTGACTCCCAAAGTGGCAATTTACCACCTGGGGGGCAGTATACTCCTAAAGGACCATCTCTTCAAGGGCAGTACCCTATGCCAGGGCCACATCTTATTCATGGACAACTGCCTCCTCAAGGGAAACATTTTTTTCAAGAGAAACCATCCTTTCAAGGAGGTCAACCTTTTACTAGAAAATATCCAGAAAATGATCAAACTTACGTTCCAATACCTCAAATCGGTTATGGTCAACCTTATGCACCGCAACATTTAATGGGACCTCCTTATCCAGGAATTAATACAGTGTGGAACCTGTTATTGAATCAACAACATTTGCAACCTATTTTACAAGTACCTTATAATCAACCTGGTCAACTAACTGGGAAATTTGGTTATACCCAAGTCCAGCAACCTACTCAGCCCACACTTCAAATTACACCTCAAGTATTTGTACCTAGTAGTCAGCAAGCTTGTCTGAGTACTCAAGAACTCCAGTCCAATATGCTGTGAAAACTTCTGTTCAAGAACTAAATACACCTATCCCTGGAGTTTCTCAAGTCCTTGTTTCTACAACCCTTCAAAAAATGACATCAACTGTAACACAGGAAATCCCTCAAGTCACTACTCATCAAACTAGACTTGTTGTTTAGTCTACAGTTCAAACCTCTGTAGGACAACTTGGTGCAACTACAATTCCAACAAGCCAACCTTTTGTAGGTCAGTTTGTGAATCAACCTTTTCAAGGGAAGTTTCAATATTGACCAACAAGAAAAAATCCAGTCTACCAAGGTCAACCATACCTTGGTTATACATATCAAATACCAACTCAACCTCAATTTGGTATGGCCAGCCCTGGATACCCCAGAGGAATTCCAATCCCATATGCACAGGCTATTCCAGGTTATCTTGGATATCCTTCTCTGGGTATTGGTATTGGTCTTCAAGGTTACCAATTTTCTCAACAAGACACTAACCGTCGGTTACCATTCATTGCAATATTAGACTTACCAAATTTTTCATGTCTCACGAATGATCCAATTTATTATCTTCCGTTTTGGCTAGAAATGCCAACTAAATTTCCCAGTGATATACCTAAGTTTTAAGTGAAATCAGGAGAAGACCCCTCAAATCATGTGATGTCTTCTCATCTTTGGTCCGCATCCAACTCCTTAATCAATGATTCCATTCGATTGAGACTTTTTCAAAGACAATTGATAGGCTTAACTGCAAAGCGGCATATTGAATTACCACATGGCTCTTTCAATAGTTTCAACGCGTTAGCAACAACTTTCCTAACTCACTTTTAGTTTCCAGTCCGTTATGACAATGGCATGAAACTCTTAACCTCATCAAAACATAGTACATATACAAACATTTCAGATCACATACATAAATGGAGACGTAGATGACGTTTAATGAAGGTTTTCATTCCGGATCAAATTTTGGCAGAATGGCTCGTTAAATCACTACTTCCAAAGATCATTGAAGACGTAGCCGAGGGAGGTGTTGCTACAAAAGAACAAGTCATAGCTCAAGCGCAGTACTTAGACCTTGTATACACATATTCTGGTACTCTATATGAAAAAATTCCTGACTTACCATGCCTAGGTCAAATTACTGCAACTCCTTCTAGTTCTCATTCTGTAGATGGTGTAATTGGTACAGTTAGTGATCTTAATGGATTGTATTAGTTATGATGTGCTAAGTATCCAAACAGTAATAATAATGTGTGCATAAGGTTCTCCTTAATTTGCAGGTTAAACAAATAGTTCTGGCTTTGTTAAACAGATTTTTGTGTGAGGATTTATTAAGTATTTTAACTGTTTATCATTGTACAGCAATAAATAAAAGAGAAATAAACTTCACCAAAACACATTACTCAGCAAATTGTTGAAGAAGTTCACCCCTCCTGGGCTACATCTGCTGGTCCAGCTCCCAATGGCATGTCCCTCATGTATTAATTTGCTCAAAATGTAAGTACAAGTGAAAATAAGCCTCAATAGGAAAAACTCTCTGTAAAATCAGCTTCATAAGGTATGAATTAGCTAGAGATGACTATTCATTTACATAAAACAGATAAAGAAATCCTAATACACTGCCTTCTCCATGATGGTCCTGATGGTTCCTTGATCTTCCTCGAAGCTAAAACTACTGAATATGACCTCTTTTCGACCTGAAACCTGTCCCAAACTGCTCAGACTGTCAAAAATACCCAAAATTTCCTATTTTTGCACCCAATTTCGTTCAATAATGAAGGAATGGCAGAAACAAGATTTTCCCAATGTCCCTTGAAAACCTCCACTAAATGTGGACGAACTCCAGTTAACTCCGCCTATTTAGTGATTCCCGCCGAAAATAATGGAACGTGCCAAAACTGGTGGACGGTTAGTAGGAGGCATTTAATGTTAAATGGGGCGGTCACATGTGACCGCCGCCCAAGCCGCCGGTTTAAACTCCGCATTTATCAACGGAACCTGAAGTGGAGGTATGGTTCCATACCTGTCGCATTTAACGTTTGGGACATGGCCACATGCCACGGTTTGTATAACTGTTTCCCAACCACCAGGCATTAAGGCATTTAGGGCCAGGTTTTTAAGTGACTGATCATGTGTTGATGGGGCTAGCCCTTAACCTTTTCTGCTTGTTTGAAATTTAAACAAGAAAAATTCCACATCTCCAATGTTTGTTAAGAACTTGTGTGTAGACAGGTTGGTCGGGCCTCTGAGCTGGAAGGAGGAAGGTTTCTGATTCGAATCCTTCCGACTATAAGAAAATTATTTTAATATGCCTTTCAACTCCGGCCTGGGGCCACGTGGCGGCCTCCTGGCCTGCCACGTGGTAGCTTGTGATTGGCCAAAATTACAAAAGTCAAACCAACATAAAATCCCAAGCTGCCACTTGTCGACTTCCTATTCGACCATAAGAAATATTCTAGGGAATATTTTGAGGAATATTCCCAAAATATTCCTTGGAATATTTTTTTTTAATTTTTCAAAATTTGAAAAGTCAAACTTGGTCAACTCATTTTTGGAGTTTACTAGGAATTTTCAAACCTTAATAACTTCTGCATACAACCTCTGTTTTGTGAACCGTTCACAGCGCCAGAATTGCAGCGACGAGACCTTTCTTTTCATTCAAGTTGCAACCACTTATGATCACTTTCATTTTTGAGCAATTTCCATAACTTGGACATGATCTCCTGATCACACCTCCCCACTGGGAAGCTTTTGGACCCCAAAAGCTCTCTGGACTACTGAAACTAAATGTGAGGAGACTAAATATCCACTCTTCCAATCTTAATCCACTGAAATTTCCCTGATTTCATTAATTGGAGCTTCTCATAAAACGATAAATTTTTCCTTGAATCTGTTGACCAACTGTTGCTGACTTTGACCTTGTCATGCTGCACATTTTCGAAACTTGCAGAACAGCAACTTAAATTTATAGTAAACATATTGTTCCTACATTGGTCTACCTTCAAAGGAAACTAAAAATTACATTCACCTTGCATCCTATCCTTATGGTGATCTTTTTTTGAATTAGCCTTGTACTTGTGTCGCTTCCGGACCAAGTTTTCTCGCCATAGTACCGTGCCATTCTAAAACTAGCAATGATCATTTCTAAACTTTGTGCCTTCTTTGCTTAGATGCTTTACCCTCTCTTGGATCTTTGCACCTTCTTGCACTGACACTTTTTTTTCTGCACCGATCGACACCAAAGACAATTGCTGCAACTTCTTGTCATCTTCTTTCAAGGAAAACCTGCTTTCGGACTAAAACAACTCATTATTTACATCAGCATAAACATGAAAAGGATTATGTACAACTTTTTTTTGCATAATCATCAATAAAGTCAAATTTTGAATTGCATTGACAAGCCTTTTCATCTGCCCTGTATTCACTAAAGAAGAGTCTAGTTTTTTGCGATGTGCTCTCACAATAAACTCCTTGCCATCCTTGAATAAATGGTACTTGTTCTCATGGTGATGGAAGATAGCTTTCTTGTCATACAAGTAAGGACTGCCCAATACCACACCTGTAATATCAAGCGAAACAACATCTAATTCAACCGTGTCAATAAAATGTGTTGTTATGGAAAAGCGCAACATGCACTTCTTTGAAACCTGTAAATTTGCATCCTTACAAATCCAACCAAGAGGATATGGTTTAGGATGTGGAATGGTTTCAAGATTCAGTTTCGTGACTAAGTATTCATAAATAAGGTTTGCTTGTGACCCACTGTCACATAGTGTGTCAACCTTGGAATGTTTGGAAATGATCCTCACATGAAACAGTTCAATTCTCTTCTCTTCACTTGGAGCTTCTATGTGACAGTTAGAAATACTAGAACTGGGTTTTGTTTCATTCTCTTTTCCCTTCAATTTCTTTAGTGCCATAGTTATGATTTTTGTTTCATCTCCTGATTCCGACCCTAGGTCTTGTTCAACTATTGCAACTATCTTGCCTTTCTCCTTGGCTTTATATTTGGTTTTAAAACTTTCTGGTTTCAACTCTGGATGAAGTTTCCAAAAATGGTCCTCATCATGGCTTGTTTTAGAATAGTGCTTGCAGAAAAAAAATTTCTCTTCTCTTTCCTAGAATTTGCATTTCTTTTTTTTATCCCTTTGCCTTTAAAATCACTTTCCTCATTCCCATCAAAATTTTGTTTACCCCTTGCCTCTAAATGTGTGGCTTGAACACAAACCTCATCTAAGATTGTAGGGTTAAACATGAGAATGGTATGTCTTAAGTAAGTATGCAAACCTCCTATATACTTGAGTAAAGTTTCTTGGCTATGCAAATCAATTCCTAGTAAAAGAGATCTTCTTCTAAATTCTTGAGTATAAACTTGAACATTTTTTCCTTTCAACTGTTTAAAATTTTGCCAATCCATAATGGCTTTCTGCATGTGAGCTAATGGATAAAACTGTTGTTTAATTGCAGAAATGAAATCATACCATGATAAGATAATCTTACCATATTTTTTGATCTCCTCCTTTGTCTTGGCTTCCCACCAAACAAGAGTTGCACCTTCCATTCTCAATGAAGCTAGCTGAATTTTGGTTTCGTCATCATGAAAATTTTGAATTCTCAAGTAGACCTCTAATTGCCTAATCCAATTATCTAGCTTTTCTGCATTAACTTCACCATCAAAATTTGGAAATTCAAAATTAAAATCATGTTTAAGAAAAGGAATTTTACCCGTGTTCTTGACATTGTGAGAATGATGTACTGAAGATGATGTAGAGGTTGATGAAGATGAAGATGAAGATGAGGGTGATGATGGCGACTTTCCACTGTCTCCATTTCCTCCATTACCCTTCTTGGATTTATCCTCATCATTATGGCCTCCCGACGATCCTTCTCCTTCCTTGTGAAGTTTGGATCCTTCTCCTTCAAGTCTCTCATTCCTTTCTTGATAAAGGACTCTCACCATTTCTGTCAAATCAAGGAATGCTTTTCTAAACACCATTTCTTCCTCTTTGGGATCAACTTCTTCATGGATTTCTCCTTCCCTTGAAGACATGCTTATGGCTTCTTCTGCTTCTCTTGGAGGTGAAATTGAAGGTGGAGATACTGGCACTCTTTCCCTCCTTGGTTGAGTATTACTGTGAGTCCTTGCCAATTGACCCTCTCCTCTCTTAAGCTTTAACCTAGTAAGCATCAAAACCCCTGCAAACAGTTAAACAAACCTTCCACAAGACCAATACAGCGAGTAGAACTCTAGCTCTGATACCAACTTGATCTGAATGGATTTTATTAGTTATGTTGTGGTATCCAAACATTAATAATAATGTGTGCATAAGGTTTTCCTTAATTTGTGGGTTAAACAAATAGTTCTGGATTTGTTAAACAGATTTCTGTGTGAGGATTGATTAAGTATTTTTAACTGTTTATCATTGTACAGCAATAAAGAACAGAGAAATAAAATTCACCAATTCACATTACTCAGCAAATTGTTGAAGCAGTTCACCCCTCCTGGGCTACATCTGTTGGTCCAGCTCTGAATGGCATGTCCCTCAGGTATTAATTTTCTCAAAATGTAAGTATAAGTGAAAATAAGCCTCAATAGTAAAAAATCTCTGTAAGATCAGCTTTAGAAGGTATGAATTAGCCAGAGATGACTATTCATTTACATAAAATAGATAAATAAAGAACAATACACTGCCTTCTCCATGATGGCCCTTATGGCTCCTTGATCTTCCTCGAAGCTAAAACTACTCAATATGACCTCTATTCGACCTAAAACCTATGCCAAACTGCTTAGACTGTCGAAAATACCCAAAATTGCCTATTTTTGCACCCATTTTCATTCAATAATGAAGGAGTTATGGCAGAAACAAGATTTTCCCAATGTCTCTTGAAAACCTCCACTAAATGTGGAGGAACTCCAGTTAACTCCACCTATTTAGTGATTCCCGCAAAAAATAATGGAATGCACCAAAACTAGTGGACGGTTAGTAGGAGGCATTTAATGTTAAATGGGGCGGTCACATGTGACCGCCGCAAAAGCCGCCGGTTTAAACTCCGCATTTATCAACAGAACCTGAAGTGGAGGTATGGTTCCATACCCGTCGCATTTAACGTTTGGGACATGGCCACATCCCACGGTTTGTATAACCGTTTCCCAACCGCAGGGTGTTAAGGCCTTTAGGGCCAGGGTTTTAAGTGACTGATCATGTGTTGACGGGGCTAGCCCTTAACCTTTTCTGCCGGTTCAAATTTTAAACAAGAAAAATGTCGCATCTCCAATGTTTGTTAAGAACTTGTGTGTAGACGGGTTGGTCAGGCCTCTAAGCTAGCAGGTTGTAGGTTTCCTTTTCGAATCCTGCCGACTATAAAAAAATTATTTTAATATGCCTTTCAACTCTGGACTGGGGCCACATGGCGGCCTCTCGGCCTGCCACGTGGCAATCCGTGATTAGCCAAAATTACAAAATTCAAACCAACATAAAATCCCAAGTTGCCACTTGTCGACTTCCTATTCGACCATACGAAATATTTTGGGGAATATTCCAAAGAATATTCCCAAAATATTTCTTGGAATTTTTTATTTTTTTTCAAAATTTGAAAATTCAAACTTGGTCGACTCATTTTTGGAGTTTACTGGGCATTTTCAAACCTTAATAACTTCTGCATACAACCTCTATTTTGTGAACTGTTCACGACGCCATAATTGCAGCGACGAGACCTTTCTGTTCGTTCAAGTTGCAACCACTTCTGAGCACTTTCATTTTTGAGCAATTTCCATAACTTAGACATGATCTCTTGATCACACCTCCCCACTGGGAAGCTTTTGGACCCCAAAAGCTCTCTGGACTACTGAAACTGAAGATGAGGAGACTGAATATCCACTCTTCCAATCTTAATCCACTGAAATTTCCCTGATTTCATTAATTGGAGCTTCTCATAAAACGACAAATTTTTCCTTGAATCTGTTGACCAACTATTGTTGAATTTGACCTTGTCATGCTGCACATTTTCGAAACTTGTAGAACAGAAACTTAACTTTGCAGTAAACATATTGTTCCTACATTTTTCTACCTTCAAAGGGAACTAGAAATTACATTCACCTTGCATCCTGTCCTTATGGCGATTTTTTGTTGAATTAGCCTTGTACTTGTGTCACTTCCGGACCAAGTTTTCTCGCCATAATACCCTACCATTCTGAAACCAACAATGATCATTTCTAAACTTTGTGCCTTCTTTGCTTAGATGCTTTACCCTCTCTTGAATATTTGCACCTTCTTGCACTGACACTTTGTTTTCTGCACCGATCGACACCAAAGACAATTGCTGCAACTTCTTGTCATCTTCTTTCAAAGACAACCTGCTTTCATACTGAAACAAATCATTATTTACATCGGCATAAACATGAAAAGGATTATGTACAACTTATTTTTGTGTAATCATCAATAAATTCAAATTTTGACTTGCATTGACAAGCCTTTTCATCTACCCTGCATTCACTAAAGAAGAGTCTAGCTTTTTGCGATGTGCTCTCACAATAAACTCCTTTCCATCCTTGAATAAATGGTATTTTTTCTCATGGCGATGGAAGATAGCTTTCCTGTCATACAAGTAAGGACTGCCCAACACCACACCTGTAATATCAAGAGGAACAACATCTAATTCAATTGTGTCAATAAAATGTGCTGTTATGGCAAAGCGCAACGTGCAGTTCTTTGAAACTTGTAAATTTGAATCCTTAGAAATCCAACCAAGAAGATATGGTTTAGGATGTGGAATGGTTTCAAGATTCAGTTTCTTGACTAAGTCTTCAGAAATAAGGTTTGCTTGTGACCCACTGTCAAATAGTGTGTCAACCTTGGTATGTTTGGAAATGATCCTCACATGAAACAGTACAATTCTCTTCTCTTCACTTGGATCTTCTATGTGACAGTTAGAAATACTAGAATTGGGTTTTGTTTCATTCTATTTTCCCTTCAAGTTCTTTAGTGCCATATTTATTATTTTTGTTTCATCTCCTGATTCCGACCCTAGGTCTTGTTCAGCTATTGCAACTGTCTTGCC
Organism: Pinus albicaulis; assembly: GCA_034641835.2. NCBI lineage: Eukaryota > Viridiplantae > Streptophyta > Pinopsida > Pinales > Pinaceae > Pinus > Pinus albicaulis. The sequence continues at coordinate 474,439,933 of CM076571.1, forward strand.
TTTCTCCTTGGCTTTATCTTTGGTTTTAAAACTTTCTGGTTTCAACTCTAGATGAAGTTTCCAACAATGGTCCTCATCATGGCTTGTTTTAGAACAGTGTTTGTAGAAAAAATTTCCCTTCTCTTTCCTAGAATTTGCATTTCTTTTTTTTATCCCTTTGCCTTTAAACTCACTTTCCTCATTCCCATCAAAAAAAAAATTTACCCCTTGCCTCTAAATGTGTGGCTTGAACACAAACCTCATCTAAGCTTGTAGGGTTGAACATGAGAATGGTATGTCTTAGGTAAGTATGAAAACCTCCTATATACTTGAGTAAATTTTCTTGGCTATGAAAATCAATTCCTAGTAAAAGAGCTCTTCTTCTAAATTCTTGAGTATAAACTTGAAAATTTTGTCCTTTCAACTGTTTAAAATTTTGCCAATCCATAATGGATTTCTGCATGTGAGCTAATGGATAAAATTGTTGTTTAATTGCAGAAATGAAATCAAACTATGATAAGGTAATCTTACCATATTTTTTGATCTCCTCCTTTGCCTTGGCTTCCCACCAAACAAGAACTGCACCTTCCATTCTCAATGAAGGTAGCTGAATTTTGGTTTTGTCATCATGAAAATTTTGAATTGTCAAGTAGACCTCTAATTTCCTAATCCAATTATCTAGCTTTTCTGCATTAACTTCACCATCAAACTTTGGCAATTCAAATTTAAAATCAAGTTTAAGAAAAATACTTTTACCCGTGTTCTTGACTTTGTGAGAATGTTGTATTGAAGATGATGTAGAGGTTGATGAAGATGAAGATGAAGATGAGGGTGATGATGGAGACTTTCCACTGTCTCCATTTCCTCCATTACCCTTCTTGGATTTATCCTCATCATTATGGCCTCCTGAAGATCCTTCTCCTTCCTTGTGAAGTTTGGATACTTCTCCTTCAAGTCTCTCATTCCTTTCTTGATAAAGGACTCTCACCATTTCTGTCAAATCAAGGAATGCTTTTCTAAACAACCTTTCTTCCTCTTTGGGATCAACTTCCTCATGGATTTCTCCTTCCCTTGAAGACATGCTTATGGCTTCTTCTGCTTCTCTTGGAGGTGAAATTCAAGGTGGATATATTGACACTCTTTCCCTCCTTGGCTGAGGATTACTGTAAGTCCTTTCCAATTGACCTTCTCCTCTCTTAAGCTTTAGCCTAGTAAGCATCAAAAACCTTGTAAATAGTTAAACAAACCTTGCACAAGAACAATACAGTGAGTAGAACTCTAGATCTGATACCAACTTGATCTGAATGGATTGTATTATTTATGTTGTGCTAAATATCCAAACAGTAATAATAATGTGTGCATAAGGTTCTCCTTAATTTGTAGGTTAAACAAATAGTTATGGCTTTGTTAAATAGATTTATGTGTGAGGATTGATTAAGTATTTTAACTATTTATCATTTTACAGCAATAAAGAACATAGAAATAAACTTCACCAAAGCACATTACTCATAAAATTGTTGAAGAAGTTCACCCCTCCTGGGCTACATCTACTGGTCTAGCTTTCAATGGCATGTCCCTCATGTATTAATTTGCTCAAAATGTAAGTGCAAGTGAAAATAAGCCTCAATAGGAGAAACTCTATATAAAATCAGCTTCAGAAGGTATGAATTAGCCAGAGATGACTATTCATTTACATAAAACAGATAAAGAAAGCCCAATACACTACCTTCTCCATGATGGCCCTAATGGCTCCTTGATCTTCCTCGAAGATAAAACTACTGAAGATGACCTTTGTTCAACCTGAAACCTATGCCAAACTGCTCAAATTGTCAAAAATACCCAAAATTTCCTATTTTTGCACCCAATTTCATTCAATAATGAAGGATTTATGGCAAAAACAAGATTTTCCCAATGTCTCTTAAAAACCTCCACTAAATGTGGAAAAACTCCAATTAACTCTGCCTATTTAGTGATTCCCACCGAAAATAATGGAACGCGCCAAAACTGGCAAACGGTTAGTAGGAGGCATTTAATGTTAAATGGGGCGGTCACATTTAACATTTGGGATGTGGCCACATGCCACAGTTTGTATAACCATTTCCCAACCTCCAGGCACTATGGCCTTTAGGGCCAGGGTTTTAAGCGATTGATCATGTGTTTACGGGGCTAGCCCTTAACCTTTTCCACCGGTTTGAATTTTAAACAATAAAAATACCGCATATCCAATGTTTGTTAAGAACTCGTGTGTAGACGAGTTGGTCGGGCCTCTGAGCTGGCAGGCGGCAGGTTTCCAGTTCGAATCCTGCTGACTATAAAAATTTGTTTTAATATGCCTTTCAAATCCGGCCTGGGGCCACATGACAACCTGTGATTGGCCAAAATTAGAAAAGTCAAACCAACATCAAATCCCAAGCTGCCACTTGTCGACTTCCTATTCGACCATACGAAATATTCTGAGGAATATTCTTGGAATATTCCTTGGAATATTTTTTAAAATTTTTCAAAATTTGAAAATTTAAATTTGGTCAACTCATTTTTGGAGTTTACTAGGCATTTTTAAACCTTAATAACTTCTGCATACAACCTCTTTTTTGCGAATCGTTCACGGTGCCAGAATCGCAGCAATAAGACCTTTCTGGTCATTCAAGTTGCAACCACTTCTGAGAACTTTCATTTTTGAGCAATTTCCATAACTTGGACATGATCTCCTGATCAGTTAGTACTACAAAGAGTAAGAATAAGTCATCTAAACCCACTTCTCCCATAATAACTTTACCAGATTCACCTAAAGGAGATTCTTCCCTTGAAACTTTTACCGACATTCACGTTGTAGATTCATCCACAAATAAAGCTAAAACCGAAAATAAGAAGAAAGGAAAGAATAAAAATAAACAAAACACATCTCTTAAAGAGAAAAAATAAAAAACCGAACCATCTGATGAAAAGCATAAACCTCGTTATCCTTTTCTTATCTGTGACGAGGATATCTATACCAAAGGGTGTCCACACCGAGCCGAGGTATCCAAATTTTTCAAAGGTTCACCCACACCTACTTTCTTGAAGGATTCTTTTCGATCTCAAGATAGTAAAATGATCAGATCTTCTTCCAATTCATTAACATATATTTTAATGATGTCTCAAGTCATGGTTGCAACACGATCTCAAGACTATGGATCTAAGAGTTCTGTAACTTGTAATGAGATTGAATCTTCCAGTCAAACACCAGCAATACCTCCTTCAGTTTCCGAACCACTTCAAATCAAGAAACCTAGCCGTCATTTAGTGATTAAACTGCCTGCTAAAGGTGTACTTCAAAAATCGGCTTTCAATCCACATGTGAGAGCTGCTCAGAGTTACAACATTGCTGAATATTTGGTCATATCCCCTTCAACAATGTCGTCCTTAGAAGTGTTGCAATCATGTCCAGCACAAAGGAAAATACTATTATTAGCCATCAGAGCTATTGACCCTCAAGACTCGAACCTAATGGTCTTTGATCTCAAAAATTTTGTACCTGTACTTCTCCATCAAATGGCTTTTCAGATTCCATTATTAGTCAAATCAAGACGATTTTTTTTGTACTGTAAATGATGAGGAGGAATATATGTGTATAATGTCGTTAAAATGTTGAAAAACCCTTGGTTCTCCAACACTTAACCAATCACCGACTAACCTTAAAGTCTTTGACAGAAGAGGTTTCCATCCATATGGAATACTCCAGGATCTGCCTATAGAAGTAGAAGGAAAAATTGTTAACCTAGAGGTGGAAGGTGTTGATGCCCCTCTTGACTACAACCTTCTTCTGGGTCATAGTTGATCTTACACAATGAATGTTGTTGTTTCATCAGTCTTTCGGGTAATCATGTTTCCTCACAAAGGAAATATTGTTAAAATCAATTAGTTGTCATACTTCTCTTTAAAACCTGCTTCTACAAATAGTATTCAGCATGTCGAAAAATCAGTTATCCCATACAAAGATGTTGGTATAGGATTAATGAAGGATTCCGCTCTCATGGGAACTTTCGATATGCCCTCACCCAATGTACCGCGAATAATTTCCAATATCAATATGATCACATCAAGCACAATACCATTTGATGACACAAGGATTGTGCCTTCATAATCAGAATTGGACTCTTTTAACGATGAGATGCCTTTAAGTCCTTTTGAATCAACATATGTAGCAGTACAATCATATTCTGACACCTCATCAACTTCTACTGATAAAATGAATGTGATCAATTAAGAATCATCTTCTATATCAATCTCAACTTTGGCATTATTTCCAGATCCCCTTCAACATGTATTTGCAACTGATGAAAGTATTCGAGAAATTTTTTCATCGGGTGAATTACCATGGGATGATCTACATCATCGATCTTCTTTTTTGCCTAATATCGATAAACTTGAAAATGATTTTTCATCTATTTTTATAATTGATTATTTCAAGGAACCATAGAATCCCACATCGATTACACATTCGGATTCTGAGACAAATTTGGGAAATATTTCTACAATAGTTCCTATTGACCTATCGATTAAACCCGGAATTATTGAAAACATTCATATAGGTGCTTCTTGTTGGATGGAAGAGATTAACACTTAAAAGTCCCTATTTCACGAATTCCGAGACATTTTTGCCTAGTCTTACGAGGAGATTCCAGGTATCGATCCTAATATTGTTATTCATGAAATTAAGACATACCCAGATCCTAAGCCTATTAGACAGAGATTACATCCAACATATCCGTGGAAAGCTGAATCAATCAAAGCTAAAGTTGAGAAGCTATTATGAGCAGGATTTATTTATCTTATTCCTTTGACGAATTAGGTATCTAGCATATTTCCCGTAACGAAGAAACAAGGGACTATCAGAGTATGTGTCGATTATCTGGAAATTAAAAAAAAAAATCCAAAAGACAACTATCCTACACCCTATATCGATCAAATTATTAATCATTGTGACATAAACGAAATATTCTCATTTACGGATGGTTTTTCTAGCTACAATCAAATCAACATACTCCTTATCGATAAACCTAAAACAACGTTTATATGTCCTTGGGGCACGTTTTCATATTGCAAACTACCTTTTGGACTAAAAAATGAGGGTGAAACTTTTCAAAGAGCTATGTATTATGTGTTTCATGATATCAAACATATTGTACAGCCTTATCTAGATGACTTAACTCCTCATTCTTTATTTAGAGAAGATCATCCTATACACTTACGAGTTATCTTCATGAGATGTAGGCATTACAAAATTCGTTTGAATCCACACAAATGTATTTTTTGTGTACAATCAAGTCGATTACTTGGGTTCATCATTTCAAAAGATGGCATTCATGTCGATCCATCGAAGGTTGAGGCTATCATCAATTTACCTCCTCCTTCTACTCTTCGCCAACTCCATAGTTTGTAAGGGAAAGCAAACGTTTTACGTAGGTTTATCCCGAACTATGCAGATTTAATAAAAGGCTTTACCTAGTTGTTGAAACAAAATGTTCCATTTATTTTGGATGAGATTGCCGATAAATATTTTGATGCACTTAAAAACGTGTTGACCCATGCACCGTTATTGCATCCACCTAATTACCACCGGGATTACTTTTTATAATTAGTTGCCTCTGATTCCACGATTGGAATGGTTTTGGTTCAGGAAGATGAATCTCACAATGAACATATGATCTATTACCTAAGTCGAAATCTCAACCCGACGGAAATCAAGTATTCACATGTGGAGAAATTGGCCTTTGCAGCAGTTCAAGATGTCTAACGATTTCTTCATTACATATTGTTACGCAAAACCACAGTGATATCTAACTGCAACCCCATGATGTATATATTGAAAAAACAATTTCTCGGGGGAAAATGCTCCAAATGGATTGTTATCCTGCAAGAGTTTGATTTGGAGTTCGAGAAGTCCAAGTCCAATAAATCACTAGTGTTTTCTGAACTTACGTGTGACTTTCCCAATACTAAGTCCAAAACGGTGGCAGAGAATCCTATTGCAGATGAATCTTAGTTTCTAATCAGTACTTTAGATCCTTTGTATGGAGATATCATTATATATCTTCAAACCCAAACTTTTTGCCTAGAGCTTTCACGATGAGATCGACGGAGAATCAGATACCAATCCGAGCAATACAATATTGTTGGCGACACTCTTTATCATGGTGGTGCCGATTCTGTTTTTCAACGATGTATAACTCATGAAGAGGCTGAAAATTTTTTGAATGATTGCCACTCTAGAGCATGTGGTAGTCATATGTCTGGGTTTGCCACAGCCCAAAATATATTTCACACTGGTTATTTTTTGTCATCCTTATTCAAATATTGTATTATCGGGGTTTGAAAATGCCACAATTGCCAGATTTTTTATCGAAAGATGTGTGCACCCCTAGCTCCTCTTCAACCAATCATTATTGTTGGTCCTTTTTCCAAATGGGGCGTCAATTTCATTACATGTAACCCTCACTTGGTTTGGGGGCATGGGTATATTATTCTCGCTGTAGATTACTTTACCAAATGGGCTGAGGCGATGCCTACATTCATGGCTGATGGAAAAACTACAACTACTTTCATATTCAATCACGTGATTTCTCAGCTTGGTGTCCCTCAAGCTATTATTACGGACCATGGGAGCCATTTTCTAAATATTATGATGATAGAACTTTCTGATCAACTTGGTCTGTGCCATGATAATTCTAAACCATTACCCAAAGGCTAATGGTCAAGTTGAGGTTGTCAACAAGGTTTTAACCACCATGATTAAACAGATTGTCGGGACTCATAAATCTAATAGGAATACCATGTTTTTTTCGGCATTATGGGCATACCGTACCTCTACAAAAAGTGCTACAGGGTTCACTCCTTTTCAACTTGTTTATGGTTTATAAGTTGTGTTACCCATTGAATGTTAAATACCATCAGTCAAATTAGCCATTGAGTTGTTGCCAACTACCTCTGAAGAGGAGAAACTCTTTCTATACCTAGCACAATTAGATGAAACTTGTAAAACTACTACATTAGTTACCGAAGCTTAGAAGAAACGTGTTAAAGCTCAGTATGATCAAAGTGTTAACCCTCGCATTCATTCAGAAGGTGACCTAATTTTAGTATATGATCAAGCTAACGATAAGCTAGGTGCTGGTAAATTTGAACCGATGTGGCATGGTCCCTATATTGTCAACTGTGTGCTTGCAAAAGGAGCCTATGTGTTATCATAAAATTGTACTTGATTGGTTGCTTATCAAAAAACTCAGTGTAACTATTTCAACCCACCTCTAACTGAAGCTTAGCCTCTTCAGTTTGAGAGGGCTCTCTCAAGGGGGTTTTATGATATTGAATAATGATAGTACTAGATTGCTAACTCTATGGAAATTTTAACTTGTTTTTTTATGATTGCGGGCTAAAAAGAATGCAGGCTTGCTAGCATTGGGCTTATGGAGTCAAGAATCAGTATTTTCAGTGACAGAGGTTCTTGAACATGGAAGCTGAGGTAGATATAGGTCTTTAACAAAAGCAACTCACACATAAAACATAGGAAAACACAGTCATTTCATCACTAAAGGAAGTCAGAGCATCAAGTTATGAATTATGAGTAATAGAGATGAAATCTACTGCAAGTGCTAAAATATAAATATGTAGACCAATAAAACATTAGAAACCTCATGAGAATCTCAGGTCTATCAAGAATAATGTCACTTTGTATTACTGATATAGGTCAAAAGCATAAAAGAAGCAGTTTGGTGCAAATGTTCTCCAACCCCTTACTACTTCTATGCTTTTTATTTAAATAGACATTATTTACAACAAGGCTGATATACCTGGTGGCTAGATCATCGAATTCTCCCACGAAACCTTTCATAACTGAAATACATAACTTCTATCATAAAGTTGACAACTCTACCTTAAAGAAACCATCTCCTAATAGGACTCTAACTCCTATTTATTACATTTTTCTTATCCTATCTATGAAATAGTTACATTATGGTTAAAAATTAAGTATCACATACTCGAAAAATCCATGACATAGTTCATCACCACTTTACATATTAAAAACCCTCCTAGATCTATGGAACATCACTCTACTTTTTAGGAATGCATGATCCTTACCTTCAAAGCTACTTTGGCTGATGACCTGTCTTCATAACACTCCCTTCCAGTCATAAGTATCTGCTGAAAAGATCCCTTGACATGTTTCAAGACACTAGCTGGCCAAAACTGTCATTAATATGCTAAAAAACCTTTAACAATTGGTCGCTACGAAAACTGGACAATTTCGTAGCGAGTTTTGGTAGCGTTGAAAAAATGGCTTCTACACCCATTAACTTCGCTCCTTTTTTGTTTCATGATGTTATTCAAGTCATGACACATCACCACCATGAATTCCCCCCCTTTAATCGTGCAAAAATTGACTTTAGAAGCAAAAGGGATGCTACAGGTTTTTTCATAGCGTATTCATGGCTTTAAGCCTGAGGAACGCTATGAAACTGTGTAAAAACCAAGAAATTTTCCCCTTTCAAAACAATCTTCAAAAACTACTCTCCTGCTATAAAAATTTTATTTTCTTCATATTATGGACCTCTTCAGGCATATTCCATCTTACCTTATCATGCTTGTGGTGTTTCCTCCTCATTAACAATCAGTTGAGCAATGGGCTCCTCAACCACTGTTATCTTCAAACCTTTCTTTTCCAGCTCTTCATGAATCAGTTCTAATTGTTGTTCTAGGTCTTTCACTTGATCCTTTAGTATCCTGTTTTTGTATTGCAAGTGAAGGTTTCTCTTTTTAATGTGCTTTACCTCTCCTCTTAGTGGCTGAGTCCACTTCATCATTTTTTTTGTATTGTCCAAGGTCTTTGAGACACTTGTGACTTGATATTCCCATGTCTTTCTCATTTGTTCAAACTAAACCCTTTCAGCTCTATGCTTCTTTGCCTCTTTCTTCAAGACTGTTATCTCTTCCTTTGCTTCTTTCAAATGCTCCTTAAGGGTTTCCACTTCTGATTTTTCAGTGATTTTCTCTTTACCCTTCTTCTGTTTGATGACCATATCTTCTTTTGTAGGTGAGGAGAGGTCTATGATTCTTGGTGGTGGTTGAGCAGTTTCACTGTCCTTCTGAATCTCTTTGCTTATTTCCATGACCTTTCTTGCATGCCTGGTCATTGGTTTCCTAGGTTGAAACATGAATCTAGCATCATCGCCTGTAAAATCCAATTTTTTGGCTATTTTTCCTTTCTTAAGCTTCCTTCCTCCCTATTCAACATCTTCAACTAGGACAATGGGAGTTTCTTCAATATCAATTGCATGCAAGATGTCTTCTAAGTTACCCTTAACCACTGTTTGGCTCCTTGTAACTCTCTTACTACCATTTTTGCTAACTGTTGGCTTCTATTTTGCAGGTGTAGCTTTAGGTGTGTCAATCTTCTGCAAAAGCTCTGTCTCCATGCTCACTGGTTTTAACTGCTCTGCCACTGCAGGTGATGAAACATCTCTAGGTTTGGGAACTATTTTAGGAGTGAAAACATCTACTTCAAAACCACTTAAGAACAAAAAGGATGTCCAATATTTTCCTAATCTCTTTAACTCCTCTAACACCAACAACTTGATCAAACCATGGTGAAAGAGAGAAGTTTCATTTCCTTTTTTTTTAACTTGGACCTTATCTGACATTTTAGTTATACTTCTGTATAAATAAAAGGGCAATTCAAGAGACCTCTTACCCACAAAATGAAGTAGAAGCCTAAGGTGGTAGGAGTAGACCATGTGAAATCTTCCTTCACAGGTGAAGTACTTCTGAATGATCATCAGCAACTTTGAGTAGTTGTCCTTCATGTAGCTCCTTGGGATAGCATTTGTGAGATCAATTTCACTATTCTTTGGCTTGATGAATTCTTTGCAGTCCTGCATGGTGAATTTGATGCCTTTAAACCATTTTTCCCCTCCTATAGGGATTCATGTTGCTACTAAAATTTTGTGTGGTGTTACTGTGAGGTTTAGCATTCCCACCTTTGAAGTTTTCCCAGTGAAACTGTTAGCAAACTCCTTTGAAACCTGCAAATGGCACCCTTGCAGCCTTTGGAAGAATTGCAAACAACCTGTTCTTCTGAACACTTCCAAGGCAGTTGGGTCTTCATTTAAAAAATTCATTTCCATGGGCTTATATCTGAGGCAGTGACCACCTTTGTTTGTCTTCTTCCTTGCAGCCATGGTGAATTTATATCTTCTCGGCCTCGCTTGACTAATGGCACATGTAACCTTTGAAAATGCCAGCAACATGCTTGGCTCGGTGAAGAAACTCTCTAGAAACTCAATAACATGCAAGGATAAAGCAGAGAATGACAAAAAAACTCAATTGGGTAATTTTTTATGGTTTCAATGACAACTCATGCCCTAATCATGACTCATGCATGCTAAAAATGGTAATGATGACCTCATGCATGACCTTGTACCTTTGAAATAACCCTAACTGACTCGAATGACATCCACCCTAACTCCTCTAATCATGAACTGACACCTTGAATCAGATTTGACAAGACGGACAAAAAAAATATTTTTTGTAGCGTAGCTAGTTCATTTCCTGGCAATTTCGCTACGAAACTATTAGGCAATTTCGTAGCGCAAAATTGTTATTTTACAGTGTAAAATGCTACGAAAAGAGGTAAAACTGGCTAAAGTGTGCTTTTTGAATTTAAATGCTTGGGAAATTAAATATGTCAGTAAATAGTGACTGATGGGACATGACATGACCTGAATGGAGGTGGATTGAGATGAAATGGAGGTGGTCTTGAACCTTAGGATAGGTTACATATGAAAAAATGAAAATTTCCTATACCAACTTGAGACAACTGATAAATGAACTTGAATGAGCATGTCAAGTAATGTTTCAAAAACTTATAAGTGATCACACTATGGATTAATTGATTATTACGGGGTCTCTTTAGATAAACCCAGAAATGGTCTTTCTCTTATGAGATATTATGCATGACTTTTCAGACGAATATCTCACTTGTACATTAGTTACATTTTAGAATAGTGTGCCTAGATTATTTTTTGTTGTTACTACTATCGTTTCTTATCTTGATTACTCTTGATATTGCAGATGTCGACATCCCTTCAAACTTACATTGGTATTGCTGATGGCGCTTGTCATAGTACACAGAACATCTCTTCCGTAGCTTGGGTTATCTATTCACCCGTTGATGAGTTAGTCTCTATTCATGGGATATGCCTTGGTCAAACAACAAATAATATTGCAGAATATAGCGCAGTCATTGAGTTATTATCTGATGCAATTACATTTGGTATTAGACATTTTATCATTAGGTTAGACTCACAACTCATTGTATTACATTTAAACATAGTTTATGCTATTAGAAATCCAGTATTGTTAAGATTATTTTTGAAGGTTCATCTCTTGGAGCGACAATTTGATTATATCAAATATCAACAAATTTCAAGAAATTTAAACAAACTAGCTGATGCATTAGCTAATTGATTTTTAAATAGTCATCTGCAACATTAACAAAGTAAATCAAAACAACATCCAATCCATGTTGAACAAGATACTTAGAGAAAGAAAGTAGTAATATCATTAGGATAGATAAGTTAGTGTCAACAAATATTACATCGCTGTGATCATAGGTTCAAACACCTTATGATATAAAAGATAATGATACAAAAAACAAAATGTTGATCTACATTGACCATCAACTATCCATGATGATGGTCATGATAACAAAATATAACACACGCCACCTTGCGAAGAGATCTCCTAAATGGACCTGGAACACCAGTCACGTGTCTCTGGAGCCCAAGAGGGATATCATCAATTCCTGTATCAGGACTATCAATATTCAACCTCTCAAGGTTGTGCTCCATCTCTGCCAGGATATTTGATGCACCATCATGTGGAGATGCTATGGGTTGTGCCTCTCACATGTCAAAGTGATGAAGCGTTGTTGGTCATGTCAGACCGACATCTACACTTAATTTTTTTGTCAATATTGGACAATAAAAAATTAAATAAAAATTAGATTAAAAACTTCAAAATGATTCACTAACCTATCTCATCCCACTGTTTCCCTAGTGGCAAGGATGTTTCAGAATCACTTCTATAATCCATCCCTACATAAGGAAAATCTTCAATTGTGAAGATCTGGTTCCTGAGCCATGAGAAATAAGACAGAGTAAACTAAACCTCTGGACCACCCTCGCCACCATGGTGAGCCGTCAGTGCTACCCATTGCACCATCTGAGGTTCCTGAGGACTTCCATGATCCACTGGAGTCATTTGGGGTGCAAGGAGTGGAATCCTCTCTAGAAAAAATGAGATAATAATGGCACCGTTTCCGAAGTTTTTCAACTTCCCATTTTTAGCTCTAGTCAGTTTTCCCTTCATATTGGCCAATACTCCTTCACTCTAGTTGAATACTATCCCTCTCAAACACTCAACTGCAGTTTTCATCTGTGCTTTGGTAGTCATATGAGGATCTGCACTCCCGCATAACCTGGTAACTGTGAATGCTATGATTTTGAGTTACAGTCACAAGATGGTTTTGATGTCTATGCGACTGTACTTTAACTCTGAATTATTGCTACAATACTGAGCCTTGTAGCTAGTAGTGGGAAGACCTCCTTGTCTAGTCCCAAATAAGGAAATGTTTCTCCCTCTCTGAGGTAATACAGTGAGGAATTATATGTCTTCTAGCTCAATCTCAAGCCGGTGGTCCCCAATTATGAAACATTGATCTTTCACGTCCTATGCATTCACAAGCCAAGTTAGGAACTCAACTTGTGCCTTCATGCCATGAATTGCCTAGAACTTGTATAAACCACAATTTTTTAATGCACACATGGTTTCCAGATCATCCATATCTTCGTTTTCCACGAGCCCATGTTCTCGTTCCCGCCATTCCAACATGATTAAAGACCTGCAAATCAACAAATTAAACATTAGAAATCAGTTGGAGGAAACTTGAATATTTTTTTATGGATAAATATAGGTTTTTCAAAGACTCACAGTGCTTGCACAGGTTTTATGTATACACAATGTGTTTCTCTGCACGCGTCCCACATATAACCCGCGGTGGTCCGACGATTTTTATTTTAAAAAATCGTCGGGGTGCGCGGTTTCGCACAGAGAAATCGTGGACCCCCGAGGACGGAATTTGAAACATAATTTCCTCCTAAAAAATTCCATGAAAGCTTAAAACAAGAAATGAAATGGATGAAAACAAAGACAATGAAGATGTGGATTACTTGGTTCTGACAGTTCTCGAAATGATCAGTTCGTTCTTTTGATATCAGCTCCAGAAGTTTTTGGCCAAAATCTCTCTCTTCAATATTCTGAAAATCAAAAGGTGAAAATGACTTGTTTTAACTCTTTTTGTAGTTTTTGATGAATAAAATATTATTATTTTATTTATTTTTACTTTTAAAAGGTCAAATTTAAATATTTTTAATTTTTGAGAACAAGTATTTGTAATTGTTTCAGTTTTTGTGCAAGATACAGGATTTTGGTAAAAATAATTATTTTGACATGGAGTATAATTTTATCAATTTTTTGGGCTCTGTAAAAATAAGAAAAATAAAAACCCTGGAGTCCTCTTTTAAGCCATTTTTAGACTCTCAAAACATGAAAATATCGTCAAGTACTTGACTATTCAAACTCATTAAATTAAATGAACATTCGTCCATTCAGTATAAGTTTACCCCTTTTCTGGACTGAATTGGACTAATTACAAAAAAGGTATACGTTCATTAATTATGGTCAATAGAGTTCTCTCCTGCATTATTTTATCCTTTTTCGGGCTTCAGAGACTAAATTTATGAAAAATAACATCCATGTATGTTACTTATGTTTTTCTTCTGACTCCCTAAAAATGAAAAACGCTAAGTTGTTCCTATACTGGACTCATTAAAATTTAACAGTATAGGACCTGTCAGTCACAACCAGAACGAACCACTCCTTCTTAGGGTTCGATTTTAAAACTAATATGGACTCATCCGAAGGATGAGCTTACACAAACAAGAAAATATTATCCTCCTCAAGCTTGACAAAAATAAAGAGGTAATTTCTAGTAATGGTGGAGGGAAAAGAGAGAAAAAGAATCCAGTTATCATCCTTTTTTTAGAGAGCAGAATGTCACTGTTGAACACGACACTTTGTCACACTTGTACCTGGGTTGGGAAATCCTTTGTCTAACAGTTAATCAAACCACATTGAAAGTCTTCAGCTGGTTTCTGGGTATTAGCTTTAGGTCAAATGATGCCAAGCCATCTACAGTGTTGCTATGTGTTCAAGTGAATGTTCAATAAACCATTCATTGCAAACATTTGTATCCATTCACATTGACCATCCTCGAGTTAGTCCTTGCAAAACATTTATTCAAAACTTGATCTAATGGTTTCGTGTCTTAGGCTTTCCTGCGACGGATCACTTTCTATCGAAATTAGCTCATTATCTAGAAACTTGATCTAGAATCCTATCAATCCCTTGGAATCTGCATGCCCTAATGGCAGGTTTCTCACCTTCGATAATAGGTTTTCATCACTTACCTTAGATCGAACGATTCTATGAGTGTTTGACTGCAAATAATTCATTCACACTTCATAGACTGTACTGAAGTACTTTGAAATACATTGTCATTATTGGTGGTTTTTGTGACACTTGTTAACAGTTCTCATTATCGACCAGTAATCAAGTGGTTTCTACCATGTTCGAATTCGACAAAATCAATCGCATGGATTTATTCGTACTAGTTCGAGAAGCGGAAAATCAAGACCTTGGATCTAGTTTCCACCATCTAGGTTGCGAGGAGTTCTATTATTCATGATACAGTAGAATACTTATGACAAATGGCTGCGTCCATAATGTGTCTACTTTTGATCTAATATTGAAGCCATATCTGTACCAGAACATTTAGTTAGTTTTGATTTGAGTATGTTAATTCCTACCTCAGTGATGATATTATTTACATTGAATGTTTTTATAGGTTTTCGACCGACGTCTCCAATCCAATCCTCGGAATGATAAAGCACTTCACTCTTTAGAAAAAATCTTAGAATTCGCACTTTCGGGGGCAATCTGTTACACATCATTTTGTCACCATGAAATTTGAATATTTATATGGTTCCATTAGCATCCATATCATGTTCCCTTAGAGGTCGAAAACATTGATGTTCCTGAATCAAGTCTTGGAAATTTGAGAAAAGCTCTGAAAAACCCTTAAAACTCTGCTTGCGTGGTTTTACTAGCCTTTCCCTATGCATGCGCTGATGATCCTTCCATTAGTTACGGTGACTACCGCACTATTTTCCACTAAAACCTGCGCACCCCCATGAAAATCAAGTAAAAGGGAAAAGTAACTTCTAGAAGCCTAGTTGGTCGAATATTCTCCCAACTGGAAGCCTCTAGAGTCACGCTAGTTCGAGCGTTATCCCTCTACTCATGGAGTTTATACCTTGGTCCAAGGAACTCAAATCCCTTCATGAGAGGAATCCATCCCCCTCTTCATAGAACTGAAATCAATCTCCTTATAAAGTGAGCTCAAGTTTTAGGTTGAAGGGTAGATACTTGTAGATACCAATGTGATTAGAGACTGATCTATATAGTTTCTAAGCTAAAGAGAGTTCATAGAGTGCATACTTTCTATACTAGTGAGTTGTTGTTGACACACTGAAGATCACACCTTTGTGCCCATAACTTCATGTTAGTTATTCTAGAGAGGAAGGCTTATCAGATTGAAGGAGAATGATTTCTCAGGACCCCGGGAGAAATTTGTACAACATCAAGGCATCCGGTTGTAAGATTGCTCTTTCTAATTTATGATAATACATATGGATATATTTTTCTCATTATCTTGTTTCTGTATTTATAGGAATAATTTAAATACTTAGACTCCTTGATCACTAAGTTGGATTAGTACTTTTTTATTATTATATATTTCAGATGCTTTGATTATTTTTCTTGTCTTTTATTACAGGTTCTACTCATCATTGGAGAACCACTTTGGAGCAACGAGATAAAGGGATACATCAGACATTTCGATTTTAATGTAGGAGCATTTCCTCTCTACTTTACTATTATAATGATCTTAAAATAAAATTAATCTAGAGAAAGAGGTATTCAAATGGATTTTTGTTTCTAGTTACTCTGAAGTACTAGGGAGATCACTCTTGTCCGCAAGAGGGATTAATCCTCGTAACAAGGAGCCTTACCTCATTTAGTTACACATTTGAAGAAGACAAATCTACTCCATGCGAAAATATAAGGTTGTATGATCCAACGAAGTAGCAAGCAAGAGGAGTGAATTTATGTGGAGATCATGGAATAAAAACATATCTTTGTTCTGGTTGTTCACTCGTTTGAGTTATTTGGAGGAATTAGGTTGAATTTGAGTTTGTGAAATTCAAGCAAATAAACACTGCAAAGGAAATATAGAATAATATTTTCCAAATTTATGAAGGTGACACTAAGGTAAAAACTGTTAAACTTCAAACATATAGAATTTAGTATGAGACTCTTAAAATTCATATTGATGAAAGCATTGCAATATTTTTCCTTAGAGTAGACAATATTGTTAACTCAATGAAAATTCTTGGTGAAGAAATAAATGATTATATTATTGTTGAAAATATTTTGAGATCACTAACTCCATTTTGATTCCAAAGTCTCCGCCATTGAAGAAATGCAGGATTTGAAGAACCTTACTCTTGAACAACTTCATGGGATCTTGACATCCTTTGAGATGAGAAAAGGGGGTACATCAGGTATGAGAGAAGCAACATTTAAAGCCACATATAAAGGGAAATAAAAGGAAAATCCTAAAGATGCAAGCTACATTGCAGATGAGGAAGAAGCAAATTTTGTGAGAAATTTGCAAGTGGGAACTGGTAAATTCAAAGGTAAGATTCCATTTAAATGTCCTGCTTCTGAAAGAGTAGGTCACTATGCATCCAATTGTCCATATAAATAAAATCATGAAAACAGGAAGGATGTTGACAAGAAAAATTCCAAAAAGAAGTTTTCTGCCAAGAAATTTTTTTATTTTAATGAAGATAGTCAAAGCACATCTGATGATCAAGAAGATTCAGATTAAAATTATAACACTTGCTATCAAATACTTATGGCTTTTGACGATCAATCAATTAGTAAATCAAATAGTTGTGCAAAAGATAATTTAATAAATACATTAAAAGAAAATGATACACTCATGAATGCAAACAAATATCTGGATACAAAATAAGGTAGTATGATCAAGGAAATAAACATATTAAGAATGCAATTGGAAGCAACCATTAGAATAACAAAAGTATTAGAAAAAGAACTTCAATAAAAGGAAAGGAATTATAAAAAATTAGAATAATTTGTGGCTCTAAGGAAATATTATGAGAAAATAAACAAATGGGTAAAGGCATATGAATCACTAGAGAAGATTATTAATGAGAAACGCTCTCCTATAATCAAGGCAGGCATTAGATACAACCACATGACTTCAGATTCATGTTGTAATTATAAGAAAAACTAGCATAAGTTTTTTCAAAGAAAAACTAAATCAAGTCTAATATCTAAAAGGAAATCACCTAGATCAAAGTCAAGATCAGTCCCTAGGCATAAAGGATGTTTTTTTTTGTTAAATTAATTGTCTTTAATTTACTTCATTAATTTTCAACCAAGATTCGTGTACTTGTGAAATGTATGTGCACTATATATGCTAGAATTTCTTTTGTAAATTAAGTAAATTCTAAAAATGAAACTAATTGCAAATATGGATGATTTCTCTTTATACATTTTGGAGATTGATGACACACATGTTCTTTCAATCCAGATTCGTAACTAACTAAGCTAAGCTTTCAAAAATAAAATATCTATCTAAATTGTAGAAATCCATACTTAATTTTAACTATCAAAAGGAAATGCTTGAAAAATTGAATCATGAAAGAAAATGATTTAATTCTAATGTTGTGGAATTGAACTCATTTTTCACCAGTTGCTTAAAGGAAATATTTAAGCTAAATTGCAAATAAGGAAAGACCCATTTTAAATGATGTGAGAAAATGATAATGAAATCTAATCTATAAAAAGACAAAATTGCTTTGAAAGAGAATGACAATGAAATCTAATTTATAAAAGGTAAAATCATAACTCAAGAATGGATACTAATGTGCCTAATTAACCCCTAAAGCGTACTCCATTTAGCATATCAGAAATCGAATTCGAATGATAAAACAAATAACAGAAATTGAAATTGAATGATAAAAACAACTAAGTACTTATAACAAAATGAATTGAATAAGTAAACTTCTTTTTCGGTGTTTTTGTTTATGAGTACTCTGCAAAAAAATGAAATAAATTAGAAATGTAATTGTAATGAGAATAAACTCTAAGAAATGTTAATGTAAACAAATCAAACCTTAAAAAAAAAACCTCAGAGCTCACAAGGGCCCCCGTGGAGTGCAGGATTGATTAATGATCAAAGACTCTTGACACACACATTTAAAGTAACAATGATTTATATTATAAAAACAAAGTATTAGTTTTTTCAACAAAACAACTGTAAACTCAGTAATAATAATCATTATGTTGCTTGTATCACTAACAAAATTTATACAAATTGTAAAAACGACTTGGAAGAGTTTTAAGTCGATATGATGCAAGTGATTTCGACACCTACCAGACCGATAACACTAATATTCCAATCTCTTTATGAATTTCTATTGGAAACACAAGTCATAGGATATTTTATATCGACCTATAATCTTGACAACTAATTCAATCCTTTAGTCCTTCTCGCTTTATTCTCCACTTCTTGTGTTTGATTGCTACACGTAGTTTCCAAGTTTGACTCAGCCTTTGAATTCAACATCTCCCATCTTGCGTAGCTTTCTAAGCGATGCCAGTAGGTGGCTATCCATATGTGATCCAATTTTCATCTTTTGATAGTATTCTTTCTTCCACTGGAGTGTTTCAAATTCTCTAACAATGGATTCTGCTGCAAAAACGAATATCAGTTGCAGAATGTTAAAAATTCGGTTACTGCAATAATACCTTGTATGATTAATGCCTTGTAGAGCTGATTTTTTTTGTAAAATAGTTAAAAAAAGGTGAAATGTAATGGAAAAAAGGATAGTCGGAAAGAGAAATTTCTAAGCTTCAACATTCTCCCACACCAAAGGTTTTGCAGGTCCTCATGCATCAAAATTTCAAAATTGATTCCTTTCCTTTATTTTCAGTGAATTATCTCTGATGCTTGTGCAAGTACATCCAAGGTAGTACTCTTTTTCTCATTTTTAATGGAAAACATGGTTTTTGGTTTCTTTATTAAAACTATTCCTTGTAACCCTCTAACCATTTTTTTAAGAAATTTGTTTTGAACTTTAAGTTCCTTATTTTTTTTGAACCAATGATAGAGGTGTAGCAATATGTTGTCATTTAGAGTCCTCAATATCTCATTTTGGAATTTTTCTCCTTCGCTTTCCCGAATCAAATGTTTGTTAAGGATCTCCAATTCATAAATGTATTGCTTCAGATTATTTCCAATATTGTGTTCCTATTCTACACTTGGTTTTGTTTCTGAAGTTTCACCCATTTCAAATTGAGAAGATTTTTCTTTTTGTTGTGCCCTTTATTCTAAATATTCCACATAATCATAGATCTCTTATTGAACTAGAAAAATTTATGGGGTTTGTCTTGCTGGACTGACTATATGAGGAGGTTGTAATTCCTTTATTTTCAAGATCTATCATTTCTAGTGATTGAATGTTTGAAATTTTTGAAATTCTTTTACCCCTTCTTACATTCATTCCTAAACTTCCAATGTTTTTATTTTCCGCTATGCTATTCTTTTTTTTCTTCTTTATTTAGGTATTGGCTGGCTTGGGATAGCTTTCTTTCTTATCACTTTTCTCTCCATATTCTTGATTTGATTCATATTTGAACTGAAAATACATAAGAACACATTCATTGTGCTCTTATTCTCCTTCTAATGAGGATTTATCACCACTTTCATATGAAATATCACTTTCTTCTTTAGAATAGTAGCACCTTCTCTTTTGAGCTTTATGCTTTCGAAATTGATGAGATTTATCATTGCTCTTCTTCTTTTCCTCTTCTTTACTTCTTTTGTGTGGACATTTTGCTGTTGTTTAAGGTTCTGGATGGCTTATTCTTTATGATTTTTTCATGTATTGGTCTTGGAAGTTTTTCATTGGACAATTTCTATAAGAAGACATATTTTCTGGGTTTTCACCTCTTGGGGTTTTTCCCTGACTTGGAGCCTATTTCTAGTGTTACTATGTTTGCATTATGATATTTTATTTGGAATTTATTTAATGTTGAAGAAGAAAATGATAATGATAATAATGTAACTATAATATATCATAAGTAAATGTCAATAATATGGAGAATTCATTTTTTTTTTGCCTCATCTCTTTGCCCTTGATTTCTCAAGGTGGTTTCAGAGCTAGGTTTTGTATAGTGGGAAAAAATAAGATCAATTTTTGGGAGATGAGGCTACAATGACCTGTGAAAAATCTAAAGCACTTAGAGGGAGGACCTAAGGATAATAAAATAGTTCTTTCAAATCCACATCTTCTAATAGATATATCGAAGTTTTCCGGGCATACTTATTATCCTTTGTCTCCACGACAATACCATAGTATTCTCAAAGGGAGCGAGACTATTATAGATCCGTATTAAGGGTCTGAGAGGCCTATTGTAATATTCCTAAATTAGTTGCAACTAATAGGAATATTATTTTTTCCTTGTTTATTTTTGCATTTCATGATTGATGAATAAATTGTAAAGGAGGACATGTAAATCTCCTGAAAACTAAGAATAAATCAATGCCTATGTGAACAAAGACATATATGGGCTATGTAAATTAAATCTTGCAGGTGTGAATGGGTATAAATCACAAGAATGGGTCACCTTTGACCAAGTCAACAGTGCAGTCTAGATGCATTGAACCTTTTTGAGGGACAGCGCAGTTCTAGAAGGAGACTCTAAATGTGAAAGGGGCTAAACTAGTGAAGTGTTTTAGGGTTTTGCAAGACTCCTATCTTATAAAATGAAGAGGAGGGCAGCAAGACAAGGTTGTTGAAGATTATCATTTTCTGAAGGTATTGTCTGCTCAAACATCCCTTGTTGGGTCTTCCTGTTCAGGAATCCCACCTCCTTCCTTGAGCAGCTCTTGGAGGAGACTTGTGTTATCTTTTCCACATCAAGATTTTAGACCAAGCTCACCTTACACCTACAGCGCTGATCCTGTTGAGGGTTGGGATGTCCTTGTGAGTTGCAGCAATGGAAGAAACTAGATCTACTCAGATCTAGCGTATACTAGTGGCTCTTCTCGGTGAGTGTGTCTTTTAACCTCCTGGAAGAGTTCATTAGCTGATTGTGCTTCAGATCTATATCTTGGTATCAGGCCAAATCATTCTCAGAGGCTACAGCGTTGTTTCTCTCCCTGGACAGCGTTATTTTCATATCTACAGCTGCAGGGTGTTTTGTCTACATTTTGGAGGAGAGATCTCTGGTGTTGGGATTCTTCCTCTCACTATGGTGATCCATGGATTGGCCATCCAATCCATGTTAGTTTCAGATCTGATCTGTTGTACCATTGTATTATTCAGAAATTCTTGAATCATTCTGCAGATCTGCAAGCTTAGATCTCAGATCTACTCTCTGTGCTTCATGTTTTGCACAAAACCCCAAGGGGAATGTATAGATCAGCATTTCTTGTACACAGATCTGTATTAGATCTAAATTTTTATGTACATATCTGCTCTAGATCTGAAGATTAATAAACTACCACTTCAACCACTAAAAATAACGATTTCATGGTTATACAGTATTTTCTCATGGTTGTAGCACCTCATTTCTGAGGGTTTTTCCTGTATTGTCTCATTCTTTCGGTTGTACAATGTATGGGTTGTAATGTACATCTGATTTGTTGTTTTACATCTGATTTCTAAACCTCCATATCAGCCTCCTAATGTGCTTCAGTGGATCTATGTTATTTCTGAAGCAATCCTTTGCATAGAGCTGCAACCCCTCTCTTTAGGTGATTTTCAACTAGACTAGTTTGTGGGAGATCTGTTTAACCCACCTAGTCTGATTTTTTTTTCTCTCCTTTTGGATTTAGATTTTAGATGAGCTGATCTAAGGGATCCAGGAGCTGCAAACTCATTTCTATGCACAGTATTCTCAAAAGTGTGTTATTTCAGTAGGCTTGCTGAGCTGTTCCAGATTTGGAATATTACAGTGGTATCAGAGCATATTTCTTGGCTCAACCTGTGTGTCTCAGCCCAAGAAGATAAAAGAAGATCAGAATGATGAAGAATTTGAGTTTACTCTGATCACTTTTCAGATCCATTAAGAACCTCTCCAAGGAGGTTGTACAAGAAGAAGAGAGAAGAAGCATTGAAACTCCCACGAAGTTTCAAGAACAGAAAGATCTTCTGATCAGATCTACAAGATCTATACATGAGGAACATCATGAATCCTCATCTCATGGATATGTGCACTCAGCCATATCACCAAAGCTTCAGCGTTCTGTTTATGATTTCTTCATGAAGAGGAAGAAAGGAGGTGTACCCGAGAAGGAGACTCTTAGAGAGTATTTGCAGGAGTATGACGATCAATCCAAGGAGTTCAAAGATAACTTGAATTTCCAAGGGTTCTGCAAGATCAAGGAGAGCCAAGGCATAAAGAAGGAGCAGCAGGGTATGGGTAGATTCTATCTATCTACCTTTGATGGATCACCTAAATATGCAGTTAGGGTTTGGGTGGAGGAGCTAGACAACTTTATGCAACAACATCAAGTTTCAAAGATTGAAGCCATCAAAGTAGTAGCGCTGAATTTTGAAGGTAAAGCATATGCTTGGTGGTTGTTTGAGTCCTTTTCCTTGAAAAATGAAAATACACCTACTTATGTGAGGTTAATTGCAAGATTGATAGAAAGGTTTGATGAATCCCCATGTGTAACATCTTCTGTTGACACTATCAAACCATATCAGACAAATATTTTGCATGAGTTGGAAGGGTCTATGAATCCAACTCCATTTCTGAAGACCATGGAAGAATGTGTAAGTTTGTTTGATGCCTTGCCAAGGGCAAGATCTCCTTTGGATGAAGGATTCTCTTCTCAAAAGGAAAGCATGAAGATTCCTCCTTCACTAGATGACCAAGATCTAGGGTCTCTTATTGATGATGAGGCAATTTTAGTTATTGAAGAGGAGGAGGAGAAGGAAGGAGATGATAACGCAGTCATGACAACAGCACCTCAAGCACCTCATGAAGATGAAGTTGGAGCACTTGCTCCAAGAGAAGAAACTCTTGCACTCTTGAAAGAAGTTCCACAAGGTCTCACACATAGAGCTCTTGGCATAACACATGAGTAGCATGTACCATCATTGTCAAATGATGAGATCTTGGAGATAGGAGAAGGAAAAGAGGAGGAAGGGCATCACAAGATGAAGAGCATGAACCCTTTTCTGTTTCAAATCTTGGAAGCACAAAGAAGGCAAGAGGACCTATGCATTGAAGGTAGGGGAAAATATGTCTACCTACATCCTCATTCTACTCTATGCCTTGACACCTCTTTGCAAGGAGGTACTTTACCAGGAGCACCTCTTGATAGGGGGAAGTCTAAATTTTTCTCTCAACTATGGGCAGCATATGCATACTTGGCTAAGGAGGGAGCCTTTGGAGAAGTTAGCACAATGCAGAGAATCTCTCATGAATTCGGAAGAGAGATTAGCAATTTCCTGAAAGGGGCATTGCTAACTCCCACTTAGATATTTGCGCTGAGAGAGGAGAAATCAGAGAACTATGATGGCATGAGCATGAGGACACATGGAAACTCCATATCTTTGGGGCAGCCCATGATCTCTTCGTTCACAAAGAAGATTTCTAAACATGGCAAGGGGATGCTAAACCTCTTGTATACTTGGGCCAAAATGAGGAAGTTTTGGAAGACAAGGACTTTCTAAGGGGAAGTTGATTTCCATATGCTTCAATATTGTCTTGAGCAAGATCAGCTGCAAATGGGGTAGCAAACGGGAGATTATGATACTTCAACATGTGATTTTGATATCAAGGATGTCAAAGATGGGAGCAATGAGAAGGCAGGGGCTGCATTTCAGACCTTTACAGTGCTTTCATTCTTGGAGAGTTTGGATTCTTATTGGGATTCCCAACTCATGATGGAGTACTCTAAGGACTTTTTCACATGGGGGGTTCTTGATGGGGAAGTAAAGGATGAAAGGTTCAAGGTGGTTGATGGAGTCATCTATTTCTATAATCTTATCCTTTTGAACAGAGACTCCAAGCTCAAGGAGAGACTGTTAGATGCCACCTATGAGATCCTGCTTTCCAAACCCACTGGTTTCATTAGAGCATATCATACTCTTTTGGGTGCTTTCATATGGGACGGTTTCAAGGAAGAGGTGCACTCTCATATGAAGATGTGCATGGATTACTTGGTAGAGGAGGAGGAACATAGCTCTTGGGAGGAACCATCATTCACATCTCCTTACTCATCAAGTGTGAGAGGGAACTCATCCATGAGTTACCCCACTAATGTGAAAAAAAGTATATAGAGGGACTTGTATTTCTAAATATTATCATGTATCTCCTATATGCTTATATTTTTGTAACACTCATTTGCAGAACATTGCTCCAAAGGGGGGCACTTTTTATGATGGGTTTCATGGGCTACTCAAGGCCATGAACTATGTTGATGCAGGACATTCCTTGGAAAATCTTAGAAAGCTATTGTATTCTTCAGGGTGTGATTATTTTACACCAACTATGATGTACACTCTCCAAGCATTCCAAAGGCATGGGGCAGCAAACAAGTTTTGGGGAAGGCACTTGTCATATCCTATTCTATGGAAGTTAAGGATAATACTACGCTGGTTGCACATGAGGGAACATCTTCCTTCTCATTTATCATACATGGCAGCTACCATGATTCTAATCATGATCCCACAAGCTGAAGATGTCTGTATCTTTGTTGGGGGCATGGTTAGAGGAGAGGCACACTTGTTGGATGTGTCCTTGGGGAAAGGAGTTCCCCATTCTTTTTGCATTTCATGCTTCAATAGGAGCATGAGATTTTGTATGGCCACTATGATAGATCACTTGTCTCTTTGTAGAGTGAGCCATATGCTTGTTGGGGACATGCCTCTATATATTGGGGAGGAATTTTTCTATGGATTTCCAAGTTGGGAGGTGATCCACTTCATTTGGATGATAGCATGGAGATGGGAGACTTTCATGAATCATGAAAATCCCCATGATTGTCATCACTTCTCTCTTGAGGAGGCCATGGATCAGCAAGAAGGTTTCCATACCAACCTTCCATTCTTTCATGATGAGATCCATTGGGTTTACTCACCAAGGGCCAACTTGCACATGGAAAAAGGACCATTGGAGGACAGAACTATTGCAGAGGATTCAGAGCAATGGTGGAGACTATTGGATGAAGAAGCCACAAGAGAAGAAGGGGAGATTTTGCAGCACCCTTGCAGTTGCTTGACGACAAGTAACATTTGGGAGGGGGAGACTGTAATATTCCTAAATTAACTGCAGCTAATAGGAATATAAATTTTTCCTTGTTTATTTTCACATTTCATGATTGATGAATAAATTGTAAAGGAGGACATGTAAAACTCCTGAAAACCAAGAATAAATCAATGCATATGTGAACAAAGACATATCTAGGCTATTTAAATAAACTCATGTAGGTGTGAATGGGTCTAAATCACAAGAGTGGTTCATCTTTGACCAAGTCAACAACGCAGTCTAGATGCATTGAACCTCTCTGAGGGACAGCGCAGTTCTAGAAGGAGACTCTAAATGTGAAAGGGGCTAAACCAATGAAGTGGTTTAGGGTTTGGCAAGACTCCTACATTATAAAAGGAAGAGGAGGGAAGCAAGAAAAGGTTGTTGAAGATTATCATTTTCTGAAAGTATTGTCTACTCAGGCATCCCTTGTTGGGTCTTCCTGTTTAGGAATCCCACCTCCTTCCTTGAGCAGCTCTTGGAGGAGACTTGTGCTATCTTTTCCACATCATGTTTTTAGGCCAAGCTCACCTTAAACCTACAGCGTTGATCATGTTCAGGGTTCGGCTATCCTTGTGAGTTGCAGTAGTGGAAGAAACTATATCTGCTCAGATCTAGCTTATACTAGTGGCTCTTCTCAGGTAGTGTGTCTTTTAACCTCCTGGAAGAGTTCATTAGCTGATTGTGCTTCAGATATATATCTTGGTATCAGGCCAAATAATTCTCAGAGGCTACAGTGTTGTTTCTCTCCCTGGACAGCGTTATTTGCAGATCTACAGCTGCAGGGTGTTTTGTCTACATTTTGGAGGAGAGATCTCTGGTGTTGGGATTCTTCCTCTCACTGTGGTGATCCATGGATTGGCCATCAAATCCATGTTAGTTTCAGATCTGATCTGCTGTACCATTGTATTATTCAAAAATTCCTGAATCATTCTGCAAATCTGCAAGCTTAGATCTCAGATCTACTCTCTGTGCTTCATGTTTTGCACAAAACCCCAAGGGGAATGTATAGATCAGCATTTCTTGTACACAGATCTTTATTAGATCTAAATTTTTATGTATATATCTGCTCTAGATCTGAAGATTAATAAACTGTTGCTTCAGCCACTAAAAATAATGCTGTCATGGTTATACAGTCTTTTCTCAGGGTTGTAGCACCTCATTTCTGAGGGTTTTTCCTGTATTGTCTCATTCTTTATCTTGTACAATGTATGGGCTGTAATGTACATCTGATTTGTTGTTTTACATCGGATTTTTGAACCTCCATATCAGCCTCCTAATGTGCTTCAGTGGATCTGCGTTATTTCTAAAGCAGTCCTTTGCATAGAGCTACAGCCCCTCTCTTTGGGTGATTTTCAGCTAGACTAGTTTGTGGGAGATTTGTTTAACCCACCTAGTCTGATTTGTTTCTTCTCTATTTTTGGATTTAGATCTTAGATGAGTTGATCTAAGGGATCCAGGAGCTGCAAACTCATTTCTATGCACAGTATTCTCAGAAGTGCGTTATTTCAGTAGGCTTGTTGAGTTTTCCAGATTTGGAATATTACATTCATCCAATATTACATCTCTTCTAATGATGATTTTGTGGGAAATAGGATCCCACATTTTATATCCCTTAGCTACATCATCATAACCAATAAAGACATATTTCCTCAATATAGGGTTTAATTTGGAATTGCAGCCAATGGTGATTGATTTACATTATAACAAGCTATAATGACTGCTTCTTCCGAGAACTCTTGTTGTAAATTAGCATTGTTGCACATTCTCCTTTATCTTTCTAGAAGAGTCTTATTTATGTGTTATGCTATGCCATTTTGTCGGGAAGTATATCTAGTGGTTTTGTATCTTTCGATCCCAACTTATTTACAACATTTTTAGAATTCTAAAGAAACAAATTCACCTCCATTGTCTTTTCTTAAAAATTTTATTGTTCTCCCAATTTTATTTTCCACTATAACTCTAAATTGTTTTAATGAATTATATACAACAACTTTCTTTTCAATACATAGACCCACACTTTTCTATAGAAATTATATATTAATGGCATAACAAAATATGATGATCCTCTTAAAGAAATTATAGGGGATGGCCCCCAAACATCTAAATGGATATAATCAAATAATACATTTAATAATATGACTACCTTCTTTAAATTTATATCTACATTGCTTTCCAAATATACAATGTTTCAATAAATTTAAATTCAAATATTTTATATTTGGAAGCAATTTACAATTTATCGTGATACATGTAGCACTTTCTCGCTCATATGACCCAGTCATTGATACCATAAATGAATATATTCATTTGCCTTCTCAAATACCATCGTTGCTTCATTTATTTGTGTACTTCATTCCAAATTGTAAAGGTTTCTAGTGTTTGTATACTTCATAACCACCAAAGCTCGATATTCCACCTTGACCTGTAAAATTGTAACCTCTAGAATCCAAAGCTCTAAAATAAATTAAATTCTTTTTTAGTTCAGGCACATGTCTAACCTTTGTTAATGTCCTTATAATACCATCAAACATTTTAATTTTTACGCTTCTAACCTGAAATTTATTATAAGAAACATTATTTCCCATAAGAAAAATTCCACCATCAAGAACTTGACATGAAGGAAACCAAATTCTATGTGGACACGTGTGACAAGAAGCATTGTAGTCTAATAACTAGTCTTCATATTATTGAGAGATTTCAACTATATGAAACTTCATCAATCATACCTATACTTTGTTCAAATAGATGTGCCTCCTTTATGGAGTCTTCCTTGGATTCCTACTACTCTTTTAACAATCCTTCTTGAAATTCCCTAACTTGTTATAGTACCAACATGTAATTTTACTCTTGTTGCATTTTGAATTTGACTTAGAGGTACTTCTCTACTTCTCTCGTTTTTCTTTTGATTGACCTATAGCCACCATTGCTTATGGTGTAAAGGTTTCAATACTATAATTTCTTTGTGTTCCTCAATCACTAATGTTCGAAAAACCTAATTGTATTCAAGAGTATCAGTTCTATTGAATCTAATGGAAGTGAGTAAATAATCCCACGTTTCAAGAAATGAACGCAACAATGTAAATGTCTTCTCCATCGATTTTAACATCCATACTAGTCAACTAGTATATAAGAGTGTTAAAACATTCAAATGATCTGCAATTTTTGTACGCTCTTTTGTTTGTAGACTGTACAATTGCCTCTTCAAGTATATTTTATTTGTTTAAGGACTTTGTCATATAAAGGCTTTCCATTTTTATACATAAGCTTATTGTGGTTACTTCTCCAATAATATTAAACCATACATCATTTGCAAGATATAGCCAAATTGTGTTAAGGACCTCTAGAATATAGGTGTCCCCACTCTTCATCGGTCATATTTGGAGGTTTCTTCTTCTTTCTATCCAATGCCTTATGCAAAATTGAACTAACAAATATCACATTTTCACCTTCCATAATTTAAATTTATTTTTAACATTAATTTCTTCTGCCACGAATTTGGTATTTGTCACCTTCACTATTTACACACATATTTTCCCTCCAAATAAAATAAAAATAAATAAAAATAAATAAAAATAAAATAAAAATAAAATAAAAAAAGGTTAAAAGTTGTCAATTCAAAAATCTGGAATAAAAATATTTGTATACAAAAACAAACAAACCCCGTGGTCTTCATCAAACTCTTCTTCATTTTTTTTTATCTCCACTAAAATTAAAAATATATATTTTCACCTTTAAAAATAAAGGTTGAACTTTAAGGTACAAGGTGTGAAATTTTCTTCCAACAAAACTTGGAAAGATCTTGACTCCACCTCCACAAGCCTTTTCTTTGCAAAACTAACTTCTCCTTGCCATGATTAATCTCTTTGTGGATCGATATTTCACTAGCATCATCTTGCTTCAAACATATCTACAATGGCTAGGGTTTCATTATTCCTTGAGAGTTTTCGTTTAAAGAAAATGGCTTTCAACTAGATAACATAACCGACTACATTGTGGCATTAAGCTTTTTCCTTTTTGGATGACACTAATGTTTAAATATGTAGCTTTTACCTATCACTCTCTTCGTGTGGATTGATTGTAGATAGGTTATGGCTTTGGCTCTCTTCTCTACATGATGACCCCACAAACTAGTTGTGGTTTCTTCACACATTAACAAATTGAAACCCTCTTTTAGTATGCAGATGGCTCAACCTCCCTTTTTTTATTTTCTCTAATACCATTTATTGGAATTTGAGAATCTAAACTATACATATAAACAATAAAAAAACGATAAAGCAAATGAAAATAATACACTAAATTTTATATGGTAAAACCTTGACATTTTATTAGGAAACATTTATCAATTTGAGAAACTAAGGTAGTTAAACAAACCACCAAATGCTTACCTAAGTAAATTTTGATTTTTTACATTTTTTTTTCTTGGGTTGTTTTGATATATCTATCTTGGCACCATTATGTTCATTATATAAACTATTATCATTTTGAGAAACTAACACAATTAAAAAAACCATGAAATATTTACCTACTAAATTTTGGATTTTTGCACCTTTTTTAATTAATTATTGTTACATTCTAGCAATCTCTAACACCAAATCTCCATAGGAATTATATTAGCACAACCTCCATATTGTGTCCAAACTATCTATGGTCAAATTGGGGTGGTTGGTCTAGGTTTGGTCGATATAGGATATATTCGATTGTTGGCTCACTACTACCTCCACGACGTCTCTCTGCAATTCCCTTTCAACTATGGTGTCCCTATTTACACCTTTCAAGTGCTTCCTCTCTCATATTATGGCAATTGGGCTTGGGTGTTTCATTATTATCTCGATGACGTCTCTCTGCAGCTCTCATTCAACAAGAGTGTCCCTGTATACACCTTTCAAGTGTTGCTTCCCTCATACTATCTAAATTGGGATTGGGTGGTTACGCAGCCCGAGATTGTTGATCTGACTGATCTTATTATGTGTTTTTAACCTCTGTCAAGTATACCTCCGTCAATTATGATTATGGCACCATGACTATGTTAACCTAGTCACCGAGGAGGAGCGATAGGTGCTTATTACTCTCAACATTGACATCTTTTTGGTGGACATTTTGTGGCTTACCATTTTGATGCAGTCCCTCCTAAGGTTAGAAACAAAATACTTCAAGTGGAAGCTAAAGTATTTGGGGATCAAGCTTGTCATTAAGAATCAGAAATCATTGGTTCGACATTCAGATGGACTCGGGATCCAGGAAAATTCTGGAAAAGGAGACTTCACTTTCTACATTCAGTGGCTCTACACAAGGAATTGGAAACCTTACTACATATGGTCATACGTGACAAGCAATTCGATCATTATCAACTATTTGCAGGACGGGAGGAGATAAAAAGGATTTTGCGAGACGACAAGAGATAAAAATGATTCTACATGATGACAGGAGATCAAAAGGATTATTCAGGACATAAGATACAACTTGGATGACTTAGTTTCCAAGATGACCCGGGTGGGACGTTATGTGGTTTTTGACTCAAATTTTGGCTTTGGTTCACAACCTTGTACTCCAACTATCATTAAATAACTAGCATAAGACATACCTCAAGGAGACTCTAATGCAATCTCTCCAGTTATTTCTCTAGATTAGTAATTGATCTGAAATAATACTAAAGTAGAACTGAATATTTGCCAACTGTGAATTGATTGTTAACTTGATCGCTTAGTGTGGAAAACTGAAGGAAAGAAAATGATTTTATGACTTAATCCAGAACTTAAGAAGCACATTTAAACATGAATTTGCAACAAATAACAAATATATAATACAACAAAAATTGAGTACGGAGTTCAACCTTGGTGGACTACGTCTCCGGGTCCGCTTTCAAGATGGGTGTTCATTTTATTAAGGATTGATCCAAGGAATTATTTACATAGAGATTCACCAGAATAAATGTTCTTGCAGGTAGCTTTGGTCTGTTTTAACAGAAATCTCTCTCTCCTAGCTTTCCAACGCCTATCTCGGTTCCCAATTCTGCCTTCGGACGACCAAGATACACTAAAAACAAAATTGCCTCTCTCTTCAGAATTCTGACTTCAAGTCTTCAAAAACACTCTTTCTCTCATCATGGTACAAAGGTGTAATTTTATAATTCAATGCAGGTCGAACTTGGGCCAAAAATGGAAAATTGGTTTTAAATTTATGGAGCATGAACTCTCAATCTAATAGAATTCATACACCTTAGGCATTAGGTGACATGGTGATATATTTTAAAATTATGCACATTAACTTCAAAACCCAAAATAAACCTTATGTTAAAAATAACCCTGAGAGTCTGCAAATAGCGGAGTGGTGGAACGGTTTTCATGTGACTAGTGGGAGGTCTAACCACTGACTGCCACCTGGTGGTTAAGTCCGACAGCTTCGGGCTGACAGTTCTGTGGTGGTCAACCTCCTATGGACTGTTCACATGCTGAAACCTCCGCTCGACAGTTAACTCTTCCATAATGCGCGGTCAACTTAGCTGTGATAATATTTCAACTGCGCTTATTCACATGTCAACTCCTTCCGCGCGGTTAAAACCCCATTGCGATTTTGAATTTGTTTACATATGAATTTTTATTACATAGTATTCTGAAAATTTTATTACATATAGTTTGATAGGTTTTGTAACATAGGTTTTAAATATTGCATTAGCTCTAGGTCTAATGACTTAAGTTTACACACCATGATCTTAGGTTTTAGGACTTAGGACCATAGGTTTGTTACATTTCATTTACACCATATCATTTCTAACACCACATAATGACATTTCCACCATGAAGAAGTAACTTGCACCATGAATCACATTTTTCTTTCACCATGACTGAAGACTCTCATTGGACAAACTGGACAAACTAAAGAACTGAAGACTAAACTGATGCAAGATCCTCCTAGATCAATCCTCTCCACTTGAAATATTTTGGACCAACAAAATTTTGATTTAAGCAAATATTAGGTGAGGGTACAAATCCCTCACTCTTCCGATCTCCATCCACCTCACCTTGTTTGGATTCATGCCTTTGAGTCCCACTCGAAGATATCCAACATCTCCACGCCTTGAAGAATGAAATTTCTTGTCCAAGATGGTATCTTCCTGCAACTCATTCATATAATCAAGTGTAAAATCATCAATGATAGGAATCTGTGTATCTTCCTCTAGATCAATAATCATCGGAGGTTCATACAACTTCATATTGTCTACATTTACAACTAAATGAATACGCATGTAAGGAGGTAAATCTAACCGAATGCATTATTTCCAATCTTTTCCACAATCTTGAAAGGACCATACCTTATGGGTTTCAGTTTCTTACCTTCACCTTTCAACGTGTCTTTACTGATATACAACCATACCTGATAACTAACCTAAAAATGATGATCCATTCGATGTTTTTCATGGCACATTTTTTACTTGGCCTGACTCTTCTCTAACTAATCCTGCACTACTTCATGTATCTATTGTATCTGTTGAATGAACTTAACTGCTTTGTTTGAATCATCGTTTCCATCCACTTTATCGTCTTCACCAAACATGAAATCCATTGGTGACTTTGGTAGATACCCGAAACATGTTTCAAATGGAAATCAATTAGTCAAAGAATGTAAGGCTCAATTGTAATCATGATGCACATAAGTTAAAGATTCATCCCACAACTTAGGATGTTTGTTGCAGTAACCTCGGAGAATATGTATCACTGTCCTATTCACCACTTATGTCTGCCCGTCGATCTGTTGATGAAAATTTGTGCTCATCTTCAGCTTTGTGTCCATGAGTCCCCATAAAGTGGACCAAAACGCTCCTACAAAGTGAGTGTCTCGGTTGGAAATGATGGAAGTAGGTAATCCAAAATGAACCCATACCTATCGAAAGAACATTTGTGTAGTATGTTCAGCAGTCACTTTATTTTTGCATGGAACAAGTATGCACATTTTTCTTAAACGATCAACCATGAAATACATGTAACCATGCCCTCTCCTGGACATAGGAATTCCTCCAACAAAGTCCATGGATATTTTTTCCCATGGTTGTGAAGGAACTGGAAGTGGCATATACAAGCCAATCTTTCGATTGCTACGGTTTACTTGTCGAACACATAACACATCCTTTAATGTAATTAACAATTGTTTCATACATACGAGGCCAGTAGCAATACCTTTGAATTTGCGCTTACGCCAAAATGTCTTGAAATGCGAGAAGAATGTGCTTCCCGAATAACATGCACCCTTTTTTTTGTGGTATGCACAACTTATCCAGATGATATAACAACTTGTCATGAACATGAAAATTGACTTCTTCCACCTGAGTACCATGAGTTAGTGATTCATAAATATCTTTGAAATCAACATATGTACTATATTGTTCTAAATAACTTTCAATTTTTAAAGAACTATTCTGTAGCACTACTAAAGCATTCAAATATGGTCTAGACAACATATCATCTACTTTGTTTTTTACACCTTTCTTGTACTTAATTACTAAGTGAAATTGCTGAAGAAATCCCATCCATCTGTAATGACGAGATTGTTGTAACTTAGTCTGAGACTGAAGGTACTGAAGCGGCTGATGATCTGTGTGAATCACTGTTTCCTTACCCATTAAGTAGTGTTTCCATTTCTTTACACTTTCAACCAAAGCAAACATTTCTTTATCATATGTCGAATAGTTTTCAACTGCCTTAGAAAAATTTTCTGAATAAAAACAAATAGGTTTCCCTTTTTGAAGTAAGACTGCACCCATTGCATAACCACTAACATCTATTTCAATTTCAAATGGCTATTGAAGATATCGTAAAGCTAAGATTGGTGTTGTGATAATTTTCTGCTTAAGTCTATCAAAATATTTTTGTTGTTTCCCTTGCCACTGAAATAAAATTTTAGAACCTGTTAAATCATGTAACGGTGATGCAATCAAAGAAAACTGAGAAATGAATTTTCTCCAATATTGAACTGCACCTAGAAAACTCCTAACTTCAGTCACATTCTGTGGTCTTGACCACTTAACAATCACATCGATTTTAGCTGGATATATTTTCAAATTACCACCTCCAACTATGTAACCAAGATACATCAATGAAGTTTTACCAAACTCACATTTGGACAATTTAAGGTACAATTTTTCCCTTTGCAACACTTCAAAGAACTGTTTAACATGCCTAACATTCTCTTCCATACTAGAACCGAAAATCAGGATATCACCTAAGTATATTATGACAAATTTATCAATGTATGGACGGAATACATCATTCATAACCCGCATGAAAGTTGTTGGAGCATTACACAAATCAAAAGGCATCACTAACCATTCAAATAGTCCTTGCCTAGTTTTAAATGCAGTTTTCCAGATTTCATTTTCTGCAATGTGAATTTGATGATACCCACTACGCAAATCAACTTAGTGAAATAGATATCATTTTTCAACTGATCAAGTGAATCATCTATCCTAGGAAGAGGATACTTTTTTTTTATTGTGGTTTTGTTTAAGGCCCTAAAGTCGACACACATTCTCCATGTCTCGTCTTTCTTAGGAACCAAAATTATGGGTGAACCACATGGAGATGAACTGAGTCAAATGAAGCCTTTTTCAACTAGCTATTGGATTTGTTTCTTTATTTCTTCATTCTCTATGACTGACATTCGATACATTCTAACATTAGGAAAAGGAGAATCAAACATCAATTGTATCTCATGTTGTATTTCCCGTTTAGGAGGCAGGTGTTTTGGTTCTTTAAATAGACTTTGAAAAGAATCTACCACTTTAACCAAACTATCTTTAAACTGAGATTCACAACCTGAAAAAGCATCATGTTGATCCTTATGTTGTTCTTTTACAACCATGAGTACATATCTCTTACTTGAACTTATTAGTCTCTTCATTTGATTAGCAGTAACTAAATCCAAGTGTGTTTTGATTTTATGTGCCTTGACAATGTATTCAATCCCATATTTCTTAAGATGATATTTATGCTCTTTCCTATGAAACGCAGCATTACGATCATAGAGATAAGGACTTCCTAGCACTACTCCACATATGTCTGATGGAATCACATCTAAATCCACTTCATCAATGTAATTAGTTGTGATGAAAAATTTTAAACGAAACTTCTTTATGACATTAATATGAGTCTTTTCTTTTAGCCAACCTAATGGGTATGGTATTGGATGATTTTATGTCTCCAAACCCAATTTCTTAACTAATTCTTCATATATTAAATTTGCCTTTAATCCACTGTCAAGTAATGTATCTATTTTTGTGTGCTTATAAGTTACCCTTATGTGAAATAATTCAACTCTTTTATCCTCATCCAGATGATTCGTGTTTGAAGAAGATGCAGAAGTACTAGAACTTGAACTAGTGTCAGAACTTTTACCTGTCGAAACCATTGCGGTTATTTTCCTTTCATCACCTGAGTCGAAGCCCAAATCTTGTTGGATTCTTGTATTAGTCTTATTTTCACCTTTATTTTTCTGGAACTTCTTTGGTCTAAGTTCTAGGTGAAGTTTCCAACATCTGGCTTCATCATGTCTAATCCTCTAGTAGTGAGTAAAAGTAGGTCTTCCACTTTCCTTCTGAGATGTCGTCGTTTTCTTTCTCTTCGAACTGCTCTTTCTCTTGTTGTTTTTGGAATCCTTTATTTCCAACTGTTTTGATGCTTTCTGTGAAAACTTCAACGGTTTTCCACCTAATTCAATATGTATGGCTTGAACACACACTTCATCAAAGTCATTAGGATTAAACATCAATAACGTATGTTGTAAATATGAATGTAAATTGTCAATGTACTTTAATAAATTTTCACGTGTATCCAATGGAATACCAAGCGCTGAAGCTTTCTTCCTGAACTCCTGAGTAAACTCCTGAACATTCTACCTTTACCTTGCCTCAAATGCTGCCAATCAATAATAGCTCATTGCATGTATCCCAAAGGATAGAATTGTTTTATGAGAGCTTTTAAAAACTTAGACCATGAAGACATGACTTTACCTTTCCGCTTTAAATCTACTTGAGTTTTACTTTCCCATCATATTAAAGTTGTTCCCCCCATTCTAAGTGTAGCTAACTGAATTTTTGTACTGTCATTAGAAATGTTCTAAATTCTACAATACACTTCTAACTG
Organism: Pinus albicaulis; assembly: GCA_034641835.2. Lineage (NCBI taxonomy): Eukaryota > Viridiplantae > Streptophyta > Pinopsida > Pinales > Pinaceae > Pinus > Pinus albicaulis. Next base: position 474,476,622 of record CM076571.1, read on the forward strand.
TTTAATCCAGTTATCTAACTTTTTAGGATTCATTTCGCCATCATAAATAGGTAGTTCAAATTTTACATCAAGTTTCAAAAGAGATGATTTCTGAGGTTTATTTTATGTTTCAGAATCTGAACTAGAAGAAGAATATGATGATGGTGACGATGATGATGATGATGATGATGATGATGATGATGGCGGAGAAGGAGGTTTATCAGCTTTTCCTTTTCCTTTTTCCTTCTTCGATGCCTTTGAAGAAGAAGTTGCATCTCTCGCCTTCTTATCTTCATAGAGTTCTCCTAACATTTGTTGCATGTACAAAAACATTTGATGAATCTATTCTTCGCCAATGACCTTCACTTCAGGAGCTTCACCTGCATCAGACCATCCCATTGTTGATTGTTGAGTGAATTTCCTCTTTCCAACTTCTGGGTCTATTTCCTCGAGCGTTCCTTCTCCACGTCGCAACCTAGACCTGGTTAACATTCACTGACAAAAATCCTACAAAACGCAACCTGATCTGATACAAAAATATATGATCTAAAATAGATTTGAAATAATACTAAAGTAGAACTGAATATTTTCCAACAGTGAATTGATCGTTAACTTGATCTCTTAGTGTGGAAGACTAAAGGAAAGCAAATGATTTTACGACTTAATCCAAAACTTAAGAAGCATATTTAAACATGAATTTGCAGCAAAGAACATAGATAGAAGACAGCAAACGTTGATTACGGAGTTCGTCCCTGGTGGACTACTTCTCCGGGTTCGCTTTCAATATGGGTGTCTGTTTTATTAAGGATTGATCCAAGGAAGTATTTACACAGAAATTCACAACACTGAATTTGCTCGCAATTACCTTTGCTTTCAACAGAAAAGTTATCTCTCCTAGCTTTCCAACGCCTGTCTCGGTTCCCAGTTCCGCCTCCAGACGACCAAGGTACACTAAAAACAAAACTGCCTCTCTTTAGAAATATGACTTCAAGTCTTCAAAACACTCTTTCTCTCATCATGGTACAAGGGTGTAATTTTATAATGCAATGCAAGTTGAACTTGGGCCAAAAATGGAAAATTGGTTTTACATTATGGAGCATGAGTTCTCGGTCTAACAAAATTCATACACCTTAGGCATTAGGTGACATGGTGATCTATTTTAAAACTGCGCACATTAACTTCAAAACCCAAAATAAACCTTATGTTAAAAATAACCCAAATAGTCTGCAAACGGCAGAGCGGTGGAATAGTTGTCATGTGACTGGCGGGCGGTCTAATCGCTGACTACCACCTGGTGGTTAAGTACGGCAGCTTCGGTCTAAAGGTTCTGCTGTGGTCGGCCTCCCGTGGATTATTCACATGCTGCAACCTCCGCCCAACAGTCGACTCTTCCAATCTGCACGATTAACTTAACTGCGGTAATATTTCAATTGCGCCTATTCACATGTCAACTCCTTCCACACGATTAAAACCCCATTGCGGTTTTGATTGTGTTTATACATGGGTTTTTATTACATAGTCTTGTGAAAGGTTTATTACATATAGTCCGATAAGTTTTGTAACATAGGTTTTAAACATTGCATTAGTTCTAGGTCTAATGACTTAGGTTTACACATCATGTCCTTAGGAGGACTTAGGACCATAGGTTTGTTACATGTCATTTACACCATAGCATTTCTAACACCACATAATGACATTTCCACCATGAAGAAGTAACTTGCACCCTGAACCACATTTTTCTTTCACCATGACTGAAGACTCTCATTGGACAAACTAGAGAAACTGAAGAACTGAAGACTGAACTGATGCAAGATCCTCCTGGATCAGTAATTTTGTGCTTGGTCTATTATGGTCTATGTTGTGTTTCTCTCTACTATGCAGTCATGACAACTTTTATGGTAGATTAGACTATAGATGCCATGGTTTTTTTGTTGTCAAACCCACCATATCCATTGCATGGAATTTTTGAAGGGTTATCTAGTTATATGCTACTTTATACTTCCTTTTGGCTAGATGTGGACTACTGGGAACAAGTTATGGACAAACGATTAGATTATAAGTTCCCACATAAGATTCTGGAACAACTTTGTCATTCATGTAAACTCAGTTTTTTTCTAATATAAATATTACCACCTAGCTTACCAAAAAAAATTGAAAGGAAATGTTAATAAACCCACATATTCATATAATGTCAATTGTTATTTAATAATTTGCATGGTAATTTTATAGTAGTATTAAGTAAATATGAAAATGTAAACATAGATTTAGAGATGAAAGCTAGTTAGGACAATAAGCATGTGTGTTTTGGAATAGGCCTTCCATAACTTTAATTTAATTATCAATAATATTAGGTGGATGGTTCCACTAAATATTTTAAAATATTCTTTAATATTAGTAACAAATCAAAGATTGAGATTTATCTAAAAAGTGGTTATTGTCTATTTTACCCTTTTAATTAAATTGATTAATTAAAAAAATGTCCTATGAACAAGTGTCATATTAAATGAGTTATGATTTTTTAGACATGTAATATTGATAAGCTATAGTATTGGTCCATGATATTTCAGTATAAATACATTACTAGTCTATGATATTCCACTATAAATAGATTAAGAATATCCATGATTGAGTAAAAATGAATCTTCATAACTAAAAATTTTGTTACATATTTTTTTTCAATGTATATATATGATTAACTTATATATTATTTCTTTTTATAATTAATCATAATAATAAATAAAATTAGAATTATTGTTTAATTATTTTTTATGCTTTTTAAAAAATTTAGCAATGTTTTGATGCACATATTAAAATTAAAAGAATATATCAACATTTTTCACTTATAACTATGTAATAAAAATTTAGATTAAGAAGTATTCAAATAGCCATCAGACAATGCAACCCTTATGGTAGCCATCATCCATTGCAGATCCAGTAGTACACTGTTGATTCTTATGTTATTGCATATTCTGAAAATATCTTGGAACCATGTGATTGCAGATTTTGAAACTATCGTGGAACCAATAAAGAGATAGGTCGAACCAGATTCCAAAATATTTGGGAAACCAAATATCAAGTTAAAGATGTCCCATCACTGTATTTCAAAACTGCGACTATTATTTTTTGGGCTATGGGCTATGATAATAAATGCCGTTGACCAGTATATGCCCACAGTCGGATTTAAACGAATTTAATAAGGTGGACATATATTGTCCAACCACATTTATTATCCTAGTCTTTCAAAACTGGTTCCGAATTTGGTTGATTTACTGCACCTTCCTGTGTTCCTTCCTCCTCGATGTAATGGTCTTTCCCCATCTCCTTGAAACTTGGATGTGCCCTGGCTGCCTCATAGTATAGCTTCCAACCGCTGTTTGCTACAGGGAAAGTATCAGGTGAGTTGGATGGCCCAGTACTACGGTGAAAGTACGAGGTGAGTTGGATGGCTCAGTAGTTCCCTTCTGCTGAGTGGGTTCTTGGAGGCTACTTTTCCATGGTTGAGTGGGATGGGCATTTCCGTTTGATGAACTGCAAATTTGAAATGGTTGCAAAAGGATGGTAGGCGGGCCAAAAAACATAAAGTGTGTCTAATAAACAAATAGGCAGTAAAATAGTATTCAATTCCCAAGTCAATTATGGCATATATTGGCCCTCGGTTAAAAGTGTAAGAATAGTATCCCAGCTTTTTGTAAGGAACATGTCACAAATTACAACTCATTCTCTTCTTTATTCAGATGAAGAATGTCGACATGGTGTACAAAAAGATTTCAAGACATGATATTCAGGCCCATTAAGGTCAATTTGGCGGTCGATGCAAAGTATTAAATAAAAAAAGAAAAATCAATGCTGCTAAAAAAGCATATCTGCTGTCGTGTATATCTTGATCAATGCGAAGCAACCATTTTATATAATCTAAAAGTTATAAAATCCTTGCTCCATGGAGCCAAATTCTGATCATATTGCTAAGTTGGATTTTGAGCTCATTGCTGAATTTAATTCTAATCTCATTTTTTCTGTCTTGATTCTGATATCATTTCTCAATCTTTTTCCCCGCCTAGAATTTGATATTATTATTCAATCTAATTTTAGTTCTTTTCTGTCTTGATTCTGATATGAGTTTGATATTATTACTCAATCTAACTTTAGCCCTTTTTCTATCTTGATTCTGATATCATTTCTCAATCCTATTATTGCTAAATCTAATTTTATATCTAATTTCATTTTTATTTTTGTTAGGATTACAAAACACAGAGAAATGGTGGTTTGATGGTATTTCACGGAGCTCCAAAACTTATTTATCTAGAGCTTCTCAACCTAGAATTTAATATTATTGCTCAATCTAATTTTATTTTTACTTTAGTTAGGATTACAAAACACTAAGAAAAATGGTGGTATCACTATTGGTGATATCTCACTGAGCTACAAAAACTCATTTATCTTAAACTTTTCTATTTTTATATATAAGCTATATTCCATATAAATATCATAAACAAAACTACGAGTTCTCATAAATCTAAAACCAAACTCACATCCTAACAATCTAATTTTATTTTTCTCATAAATCTAAAACCAAACTCACATCCTAACAATCTAATTTTATTTTTATTTTTGTTAGGATTACAAAGCACAGAGAAATGGTGGTTTGATAGTATTTCAAGGAGCTCCAAAACTTATTTATCTAGAGCTTCCCAGCCTAGAATTTAATATTATTGCTCAATCTAATTTTATTTTTACTTTAGTTAGGATTACAAAACACTAAGAAAAATGGTGGTATCACTATTGGTGATATCTCACTGAGCTAAAAAAAACTCATTTATCTTAAACTTTTCTATCTTTATATATAAGCGATATTCCATATAAATATCATAAACAAAACTATGAATTCTCATAAATCTGAAACCAAACTCACATCCTAACAACTTCTCTCTGATATAAACATTCTCTTCACATCTTTGTTTGAAAATATATATATATTCACTATAAGATTCGAACAATTCTGGTTAGCAAAACAAGTTTTCCAGTTCAGTGCTAAACTGCAACTTTTCGACTTCAAATAGAAAGAAAGTAGTATAGACAACTGGAGAATTTTGGATTTTATAGAAAGTAACCTAAACAGGAGAATCTGGAATAATATTAAGAATTTTGGATAATTTTATAGAATGTAACCTAAACAGCTTGAGAATCTTGAATTATATTAAGTGGAAAACAATCCAGGAGCATGGGTAAATGAGAAAGATTTATTTCAAAAGGAGGGCTAAAGATTCCACCCGCTTCTTTGGTCAGTGAAAGAATAAATACGGTTCAGCAATCTCTCTCGGATTAGACTATACATCCGGGAAAGACAACTAGAATATAAAACATTTTACAGCAGCCTCCCGCAGCAATACATCTTTATTGACATAGATGTACATCGTGGATACTAAATAATGGCATTGTTTAATTATTTTGTTATTTTAGTAGGAATTTGAAAACACGTCTTTTTTGGTCATGCTGCTTTGTTTAGATTCCAACCAATATCATGGACCAGCAAAGTTCACATTTCAACCAATATCATGATAAATCTCAATTAAAGCACGAATAAACAAAAATTAAAATAGTCATACCGAAAGAGTTGTTAAAATAACCACAAAACTTTGCTATAGCGCATTTTTGTACATTAAATGCACTACACAAATACATGGAATTGAACATATTGAAATGACAGAAACTTTATTATAGTCATTTCTGTACAGTGAATTTACTCCACCAATCAATTATAGATGTACAAAGTTGAATATAGTGAAATGAGAAATCTGCATATTTCATGGAAATTGTTCTTTGAATACATTGAAATGAGAAATGTGCATATTCCATGGAAATTGTTCATTTCCAAACCACAAACCACTCGAAATGTTGATTACAGGGTTTTTATGTATAACAACACCGCTATACTCATTACTAATTAGGAAACTTTTAAAAAGGATAGCATCACTAATTACAAGAGTTTCCAAAAGATGAAATAGAACTTAGAACTTTGTAGAGGATTATTTTGTCCAATTTTTTTAGTGGACATTCCATCTATCATTTCTGAGTGGAAAACTAAGAGATGATGATGATTCATGAATGGAGTGTCCACTTGAAAAGTTGGATGGACTAATCATCTACACAATTCTCTTCTCAAAAATATTATCAACGTGAATAACTATGAAAATCTTCAAATACATATATATCATTCTAGTTCATTCCTTAAACGAAGAACTAGGTTGAATCTTTACCCCATCTAAAACAAGTCCACCTTTCCAATTCCCACCTTCCCATTCTCCCATGCAAAAATCTATTTTCCCTGGATTATCCCCCTCTTCATGCACAAAAAATCTGCCTGCATCAAACTCCATCCAACCCTCCTCTACATGTCTCGAGGTAGTCATCCGGTACCCATCATCTGCAACAGGTTTATCTGTGTCACTCAAATACATGGCATATATCTGGTGATCACCAGCAGCAGTTGTGACTGAGAATTTGACTGGCTTGTTACTCCATCCATATGGCCGAGACAAGTGGGGAATCATGGCTCTATGTCCATAGATCCTATTAACGCCACGACGTGACTCCTTGAGTTTGAGTCTGAATGAGATAGTATATTCCGTACCAGGAGACAAAACCTTGCAGTCAAATAGACCTCGCACTTCAAGCCAGCATACCGTAACTAGTTCAGCAACCTCTTTGAAACTGCACTCCAAAGTCAAAACTGTGTTGTTAGCTTCTTCTTAACATTCCTTATATCCATATCTACATGGAGCAAAGACTATACTCCAATCACAAAGGTTTACTTAAAATGTGTACTTTGTAAGAAAATTCTAATGGTTGACTTCGTTAAAAGTTAACCATTAACTTGAAAAAAAGTCAATAGTAAACTTTGTCAAAGAAGTCAATTGTATTCCATAATCTAAAATAAGTTGAAGTAAAAAATTGAAAGAATAATGTTGGATTACCTAGAGTTGTCCCGAGAATTCCATTGCCAATACCGACCTTCATCTCCCCAAGTTATATGTAACTCTCTTGGGGACAAGATAAAACACAATTTTCCTGTGGCACGCTCTATCCAGAACTTCTGAAAATGTCAACAAAAAAAAAAGGCATGCAGCTCAATAAGGTCAAACATAAATAAGCCATGTTGAAGAAACTAAGATATTTTGAATGGAAACTAAACTAATCAACCACAAAATAAAGAATCACAATAAGTAGTGAACATTGCATAACTGAGGCTACTATTTGTTAAATCAAATACATCAAACCATGACGATGAGCCATCTGTAAGTTCATATGCTACTATTTGTTAAATCAAATGCATCAAACCATGACGATGAGCCATATGTAAGTTCCTATGCGAGTAAATTGACACAGACTGAATAACTAACCAAACCTAGAACTCTCAGCACAGATTGACTTCGTCATAAATTAAGATTAGGAGCAAATTATACTTTCAAATGACATTGATCATCGTTAGCTAAGTCGCATGACAATGGGCAAGGGATGTGTAGGACATGTAGATGTGAGTATGTAGGACATGTTGAATCACCAAATTCATTTCCTAAAAAATTAGGATAGCTAAGTCGCATGACAATGGGCAAGGGATGTGTAGGACATGTAGATGTGAGTATGTAGGACATGTTGAATCACCAAATCCATAGGATATTTACAAGATAAGATATATTATAGAATTAGTACTAAAATCTATGATATAATATATATATCAGAGATGCAGAAGAATGTGTCACAAAATGTAGTTCTCATTTAATCAATGCCCTCAAAATTTAAAGATATATGATTTATTATAGAAATTGAATTAAAATTTATTATATACATTAAATTATGAATATTATACACATTATATTATATAGAAATTGAATTAAAATATATTATAGACACTGAATTATGAATATTATAATACATTAGATATTAACAGGCTAAATGAAAGTTTCATAATAATCTTTCTCAAGTTATAATTATAATGATTATCACCACTATCATTTTCTTTTTCATATTTTTTTTTAATTTCCTTCCTCTTCTATATCTAATTTAAAATTATAATGATTATCACCACTATCATTTGCTTTTTCATATGTTTTTTTTTTTAATTTCCTTCCTCTTCTATATCTAATTTAAGTTTTTCAGGTGTTCCCTTTTTTATATCTAATTTAACATCTACACTGGTTCATGTGATTTGCTTTTTCATATCTTTTTTTAATTTCCTTCCTCTTCTATATCCAATTTAAGTCTTTTAGGTGTTCTCTTTTTTATATCTAATCTACACTTGTTCATGTGAAATATGAACTTTTAATAGGATTACTCTTATTTAAGTCTTTTAGGTGTTTTTTTCTTATATCTAATTTAACATCTACACTTGTTCATGTGAAATATGAACTTTTAATAGGATTACTCTAGTGGAATAGTTCATTAAAATCTAAATTAGCTTCCAAACTCATTATTTGATTAAAAGTATAAAAAAAAAATCAAAATATAAATATAAATCCAACCATTCTATGACTTTTTTTTCAAACCAAAAAAACATTATTTTATATGAGATAAATAGAAAACAATACATGTGATCAAGTCATGTCTCCATTAAAAAAGTTTCTAGCTCTATATCTAAAACTTAGAATTTTAAAAAATTGGAACATTATCATAACTATTTTCAAACCAAAAAATCATTATTTTATATGAGATAAATAGACATGTGATCAAGTCATGTCTCCATTAAAAATGTTTCTAGCTCTATATCTAAAACTTAGAATTTTAAAAAATTGGAACCTTATCATAACTAATTACGCTACCAAATTACATAACATTGTGCAAGTGTAAAATAGAAAAATAAATATTTTATTTTATAACCTTTCAAGTATTGCACTTTCTTAGTTGCATAGAAAAAGTATCATAGCACATAGATGTTTATAATGGTAATTGTTGCATGATTTCAAGTGTCTTGTGCTCATTAGCTAGTTATTATAGGATAGTTAGGTATGATATCTATTTTTATATAGTTACTATATTATTGAAGGTATAAATTGATTTTTGATGAAAATAATAAAGTAAAAATAATGAATTTTTAAGAATTTTTTTTAATTATATATATATATATTTATAAGTAATTAAATTATATATACAATAAGTACTCACTCTATACTTTTGATAGATCTGGGATAAATTAAAAATACTTTTGATAAACTCATAGTGAAATAAGTCAGAAATACAAAAAAAAAACATTTGTAGTTTATTTCATTATATTTCTACCAAAAGTATGCAAAATGGATACTATAAATTTAATTTCTCGTCTGCATACAATTGAAATTAGTAAATATATTAAAAAATATGATAGTAAAAATTATTTTTATTTCTTTCAAATCAAAATCATTTACCCTCATAGTTGACATCATCATCTTAAATCCTATTAGTTCTATCTTTTACTTCAAAATTTGTCTAATGTTTCTCTCTATATTGTAAAATCTTGGTAAATCTAAGTAACAAAGGATGTCATTTATATTAAAATGAAGAAATTAAATGCTCTATCATGGAGTTAATTAGCTTGGACATATTGGGACAACTCTAGAGCATGTATCGAACATGTATTTGACAAGTATCATGTTTTTTAGAACAAGGGTCAAGTGCACCCAAAATGGGTCCTAATGTGTTACACTATGACATGTGAGATATAAACATGTAGAAATCAATGATTCATGTGAGATATAAACATGTAGAAATCCATGATTGACATTTTACTAATAGACAAAAATAATTGGTAGTTTATTTATAGCTAAAAATAATGTTTTTAATTTTGCTGAACTCTACCCCCAAAAATGTAAGACATAATATATTTCAACCATTTCCGAAGTAGTGAAGTCATTCAATGCATATGACATATTGACCCTAACAAGGATATGACACTCCCTACACCTATGTAGCGAAGCCATTCAATGCATATGACATATTGACTCTACAAGAACATGTTACTAACTACACCTAAACCTAAGTACATGTTTAGATATTTGCTTCTAGCTAAAAATAATTGGTAGTTTGTTTATGAGACTCATAATTTTACCCAACTACAAATTCTATAAAAAGTTTCCCAGCATACAATCAAAGATGCAAGACAAGTATACTCCAACATACAATCAAAGATGTAAGACAAAGTATACTTCAACCAATCCTCTTATAATTACTTATCACATATTGATTCTAATAACACTACACTGGGTACACCTTTGTAATAAAGCCTTTCAATGCATATGACATAATGACTCTAACAAAAACATGACATTGATTACACCTAAGTCATTCAATACATATGACATATTGTCTCTAACCACTATACCTAAAACTAAGTACATATTTACATGTTTAAGATTATCAATGTATTTTATTAAGATTTTCATATAACTATCTTAGATTCGTCTTAATTTATTTTTTTAATATTTTCATATAATTAACATAAATTATTTTTCACTTAAATTATTTTTAAATATTTTTAACTTATCAATATCAATGTATTTAAATACTCTTTAAAAAAAAAAAATTAAAAAAAAAAAAAAAATTGCAACTCCAAAATTTTGAACCGTCTTGACACTTAATAGATATACCGTTAACACGATTTGCAGCTTAAAAGTTTAATAATCTATTAAATTGACACTTAATAGATTTAGAATTAAAATTAATTTAAGTTAATAATGTTTTTTCATATATTAATAAATAATTATGACTAAAAAAGTTAATAAATTTAAAATTATGATAATGATTTTTCATATTGGTAATAATTTTTTCATATATTAACCTCTACCTCCTCCTACCAGGGCTGTAGATGGCCCTCTCAGGATACTCTATGTTGATTTGTACTTCTCAGGATACTGTATGTAGATTTGTACTGTGTGTAGATAAGTAGAATCTTCATCAAGAGTCTTTTATTGAGGTTTAGTCACAGGACATCACAGGACACCAGCATAGGAAAGAGACAAACCAGATATTATTGGGCAATTAGATTCATTGAATCCCAGATTCTCTCAGAATCTGATAGAACTCTGTTGTTTGGTTCAAGTTGACTGCTGGAAACTATGATTCAGTAAATGTAACTCACATGTCATCAATTGACAGCTAAATAGTTGCCTTACAAATACTGCAACTTTTCTGAAACATTTCTTCGACATTTGCTTTTGAATTTCTGAAACATTTCTTCGACATTTCCTTTTTACTTGCAACTTTTCTGAAACATTTCTTCGACATTTACCCTTCTGAAACATTTCTTCGACATTTACTTTTGACTTACAACTTAAACATTTACTTTTGACTTAGCTATTCATAGTGGCGGATTTTTCAACATTTACTTTTGACTTAGCTAATCATAGTGATGGTGATTCTGTGACTTTGGCGGATCTTCATTAATAAAATATTAGTTGGTTTACTGTTTGGTAATCAACTTGTTCACACCAGTAAATTGTATGTGTCTAAAAGCATGCAATCAACAGCATCTCTCCCCTTTTTCACCAGATTGAGATATGACCAACTTGTGCCTCCTGTGCATTTAGCTTGTTTTCATGATGCCATTTTGGGGTAAAGATGCCATTATATGTTCTTTTGACTGCATAAAATCTATAGCCAACTATAAGCATCTGTTCTGGCACAAATCATTTTTGTCCATCAAAAAGAGTTTTGGTGCTTTCTCTTCAAACTAATCAAACAAAACATCTTAATGCTCAAAACTCAGAGTATTCTTCACCTTAATGCTGACAAGAACATTTACCCCTCTGGGAAAGTTATATACGATTCCAACATCCATTCAATTTGGAATGACGAATCTTGATGGTAACAAGGGAATCTCGTGATATTTGCAATCTGATAATCAGCTAACTTTATGCTTTTCAAGTATTGTCACTTCATCTACTCAGTTGTGTTTGACACTCTGTCCATATTTTATCTGTTTCCTCTTCTAGATTAATGTGTTACATCCCGATACTATTATGTTTTTATCAAAAAAAATGATTTCGATTTGTGCCCTCGCCCCACCTCCTCACCTTTATAAGATTGGTCAAGATCGACCCATATTTGAAACAATACTTAAAGCATCTGGGAAGCCTTACAACCCTGTTCTCTATGCTTGGGCAGAATTATATTCACTCTAGAAACAATACTTAAAGCATCTGGGAAGCCTTACAACCCTGTTCTCTGTGCTTGGGCAGAATTATATGCACTATAGATGCTACATTCTTAAAGTTACAATTTCTATTAACTTTGAAAAACTAGTGTTTGTAGCCTAATCTTTGTGCTGTTTAAACATTGAAATAACTCAGAAAGAAAAAGAAAAAGAAAAAAATTATAAACCCATAGAGGTAAGAGACTGTTACAATTTTCTCTTCATTTTGAAAAGCCAGTATCTGTAGCCTAATCTGTGTACTGTTCAAACAAAAAAAGCAATCTAAAAAAACAAAAGCAAACCAGAAAGAGTGAGCCATGAACAGAACTTGGGCCAGGTCCACATACATTGAAAGTATCTCAACATTTACGCAAACTGGCTTAACAAAGCTGGCAATTTAAAAATAAAACCTAAATGTGCTTGCACAGATAAACCATAAGCTTGGAACTATTAGATGTTAAGCAAAATTAGTGAATTGGCTTTTGAAGGTGTTCACCTTGAGTGACCCCTCTTGGCAACTAATAAATAAATAAATTTGGATTGAATGACCCTTCTTGGAAACTAATAAATTTGGATTAAGAAGGATAGAGACAGTCCTGAGTAAGTAATTTCAGCAAATCCTCTGAAACGTTTAAGTAATGTCAGCAATCCTCTGAAACTTCGAATTACATTTTAATGATGAGATTGCAATCTGTGTCTTGAAATGGCTTGTTGACAAAATTCACTATGATGATTATATGATGTCTATTAACTTCAGTAAGAGCAAAAATTATCTATCCGACCTTATTAAGAAAGTGGGATAGTTTCAGTAAGATTGAGATAAGAAATGCTCTGAGATTAAATTAGAAATCTTTAAAAAAATATTTCTCTACTTGAAAAATAATAAGATCTGTATTACTGTAAACTAGTTTGAGATTTCAATCTGTGTCTTGAAATGGCTTGTTGAAAGAATTCACTATGATGATTATATGATGACTATTAACTTTAGTAAGAGCAAAAATGATCTATTCGACCTTATTAAGAAGGTGGAATACTTTTTCAGTAAGATTGAGATTGGAAATGCTCTGAGATTAGATTAAATTAGAAATCTTGAAAAAATTATTTCTCTACTTGAAAAACATTAAGATATGTATTACAGTAAACTAGTTTGAGATTGCAATCTGTGTCTTGAAATGGCTTGTTGACAAAATTCACTATGATGACTATTAACTTCAGTAAGAGCAAAAACGATCTATCCGGCCTTATTAAGAAGGTGGAATACATTTTCAGTAAGATTGAGATTAGAAATGCTCTGAGATTAAATTAGAAATCTTTAGAAGTTTACTAGAAAAGCATTAAGATATATATTATAAACTAGTTTGATATGATCATCACAGCAAATTCTTGGATCTAGTCCTAACTCTAAATCTAAGGTACTATATTCTAGTAACACAAGCAAACTTGTTATGATAGTTTTGAGAAATTACATTTGGGAATCATTTTGCACCAAGCTGAGTTAAGCAGATAAAGAACACAGATGATGGAGTCTGCATCTATAATTTACCATCCCTGCTGTAATTCAAATTGAAAGAGATTAAGACAATGAAATATCAGTTCGATAGATACCTTTTTGCCGCAATCGATCAATTGGGGATGACAGAGTGTGAAATACAATTCTTTCTTGGAAGACAATTGCAAAGGCGAATCGAGTCTTTCAAGAAGATGGCGATACTGAATTGGAAGCATTTTCTCCCAGACCGAGTCAGAGTTCCCGGCCAACCTGAATGTATGGTTGACTGCGCTGAGCCTGCAAATATCTCTGGGTGTGGTCAAGCCGAGTATAATCGATATGCAGCTCTCTGGCAAGTTCCCCAAACCCGTGAGCTCTGCCTCGTGCTCATCCATACTTCTGCAACAACAATAACAACAAACTCCAACAAACTCCAACAGTATTTCGTGTGCAGTTAACTCCTCTACCCAATAACGCCGTTGTGGCCAGTCAGTCCCCAGAATCCATTTTATAGCGTTTTGGATGGGAAATTTCACCTTATGAATCCTTGCTTCGCCACGAAGGCTTTTGAGGAGTTCAACGCCTCGGAATGCATGCAGTCGGTGCGTGCATGGATGGGTTGTTTTGATGACAAGTTGGTGTGTTAGGCGTCATCGTAGGGATCTCTATAGCCGCAACAATGTTGCACACGCGCAATGATGGTGACGTGTTATAGATTTTAGTATTCATCTTGTGAAGATCTTGGAGTAACAGTTACGTCTATACATTATTAGATAAATTGATCATGAAAGTGGGTGCTATTCTTTTCATCATGTATATGTCATTATTTATTTATTTATTTTTAATATTTATTTATTTATTTTGATTATGTTTAAAGAAATTGATAATTGGTTGATTTTGTACATGAGATTCTCACTTTTATTTTTATAACTTTTAGATGAACTAAAGTGTTTCCATACATATATAGGGTTGATTAGGAGTAGTTTGGATGGCAGTTTTTTTTGTTGGAATCCAGTAAAAATCATTTCAAAAAATCAGGTAGTTGGAATGTTTGAATTGCATTTTTGATAGTGGAAATGGATTTCGCACCATCAAAAACCTTAAAGGCACCTAAAATACTGAAGTTTAACTATTGTAACCCAGATTTTCAAAATTCTTTGCCATAATTTTTGAAAATTTTACCGGAATTTTTGGGTTATTCTGTGGGTTTTTTAGACTAGGGCGGGTTGATTCTCATCATTATCACTATAACCTTTAGTTAAGAGTTAGATAAGTAAGAGGAGTTTGGACCCAATAACTATTAATCTAAGGAGTGTTTTAAGAGTGAATACACCATTGGGAAAAGATAATTATAAATATTAAATCAACCTAAAACTATCTTAAATTCAAATCCATTAATAATCAAATTTCTTAATGCATGACATGGAATTAAATAATTAAAACATATAAAACACTTTAAGAAATTTGGTCATTCTAATGCTTGATAAAGCCAAATTTCAATCATAATTTAAGTAAAAGATTTGAGTTATTTAATTGGATTTATTTTTTGTTCTTGTCTTTCAACACATTCTTTCAAGCATCAAAATATTTACAACAAAATTCCCAGTTCAACTTAATCCCCTTGGCCTCCCCCAACCAAATTTGTTGGCCATGGGAGCTAGTAAAATTGGATACATTTATACCAAAAGTGTAAGCCCAAGGACTTCCCATATCAAAAAAACACCAAAACACACCCAAAATACATAGGAAATCGATCATGAAAACTAGCGAGGAGGGACATGATCCAAATGTTGCTCCAGTAGGTTTAGAGGATGAGGACCATCATGAATATGGTACTCAAGATGCTCAAGTCTCCCATCAAAGTTATCCATCCTCTCATGGAGCCTCCTTTGACTCCTACAGATAGAGGCTATCTTGTCCATAATGTCCCACTAGTTCTGTTGAATGTCATTGAGAAAATTGATAAGCTTGTTCTAGTCCTTGTGTCACCGGTGGCCAAGATCTTAAAGGAGCACAAACATGGCTTGAATCTTTCCTACAAGTGAAGACAGAGAAGGAGGTCCCCCGACCCAGGCCCCACCTCATGAGTCAGCTCGCCTTCATCCATAACACCTTCACCTTCCACTGCCCGAACCCCACCATCGCAAAATGCACCACCTCCACAAGCCAAGCCCCCACGATGAGCTTTACCCCACTGGCGAAGAATAGACATCCAACACACACACCTCTCCAATACGGGAACCCTCACCCCTTTCCGCCACCAACCTTATGAAACACTAGAAACTACAAAGGGAAAACAAGCCCATGCCGGGCCAAACCGACGACCTACTGCCAAGCCACTACTCTGCTCACCCAAACTACATAAGGCAGGACCACACAAAGGAACCACCAAACACCCTCCCATAATAGACTCTACCAACAAATCCCCTGGAGACACATCAACCAACCACAGAACTGGCGCAAACCCGCGATACACCACCCCCCCAACACCAAGAGAGCTTTCCACAGGAACAGGAATCGAGACGCACTCCCAGCCCGCAAAGACCATACAAGTTTCCCACTGGGGGAATAACAGCTAAGGGAACTAGGCAACACAACACGGAGGTAGCTCCTCAAAGGACCAAACTACAGAAGAAGGAAAATCGTCCCAAACTTCCAACCAAACACTACGCACAAAACAGAAATAAACTGCCAAGAGGAAATAAATAATTTGAAATTAGCATCGGTAGGGGAAACGCTTGTCTAGGCCTCCGCAACAAGGGGAAACGCTTTCCCAAAGAAAAATTGTGCATCCCCTACGATTAGCCTTGGGTCCCATAAAACTAAATGTCCCAATGAGATGCAACCATGTTGAAGTCATGCCGCAATGTGAAGATACACTTATGTCCCAAAAGATTTGCAACTCAAGCATAGAAACAAGAATTATGCTTTGACTGTGAAATTCTCCCTGGCAAACTCAACTCCCGTAACAAGATAAACGAGCATCCTTTCACACTGCATCAATACTATAAGCATTGTCCTCCACCCCATCGAGATTTAATTGAAATTAGATTAAATGTAAGTTGTTTATTTATTTTATTTTTAGTTATGTGTTTTTTTTTTAATTTAAATCAAATTTTTAATGTATTTAATGATTTTTTTCATAAAATATAGCTTTTATTAATTTCTGAATATAAATAGGATCTCTTTTTAATTCATGAGAATGTTGTACATTATTTAATTTATATTTCCGTATTTCCACATATTTATGTAATATTTTTTTCTATGCTACTTACATTGTTTTTGGTTTTTTTTTTACATTTCAACCTATGTGTATTGATTTTGAATTGTGATATAAGTTTCGTTAACCATAATATGTTGTAATTTCACACTTTGATATTTTATCTTTACTAAAATTGTTTATATAGTATTTTTTTGTGTTTTATTTTTTAAATTTTTTTATCTCCATCACATTTTTTACACAATCTTGCAATGTAGGTTTATCCATTATCCATTTGGTATCTTTTCTATTTTATATCATGCACTTCAAATCATTTTTCCCACCATCATTTCCATATTTTATTCTTCAATTTTATATCATTTTGGTTAAAAAAAATTACACCAACAAATTCCATATTTTATTCTGATTTTTATATCTTTTTACTTAATTTTGCTTCCACCATGATTCATTTCCATATTTTCTCTTTCAATTTTATATCATCTTAATCAATTTTTTTTATACCAGCCAATTCCATATTTTATCTTGCATTTTTATATCTTCTTACTTGATTTTGCTAGCCAATTATTATTATTTATAAGTGCTAACTTTTAATTCTATTAAATATAATTTTGTTTTAGTTACGTGTATTTATTAAATATAATTTTGTTTTAGATTATTTTGTATAAGAGGATTTTGCATTCACTCAATTTAGATTCATTCGTTTCTTTAATTTCCATATTTCATATTTATAATTTTTTGAAAAAAAAAACATAAATTTTTTAAGACTAAATATTTTATATAACACATTTTTATTTTTTTAGAATTAGAATAGCATTTTCTAATTCTATACATAATTTTCCTCATATAAATATCTCATGTTAGTATCTCACATAAGTATAATGGTTAACAGCATGTGTTTCCTCCTAAAAAGTTACAAGTTAAGTTCAAAATCAAAGAAGGATAAAATATGTATGCCTTGGTAAACTTAATAGTCAAATTATTACACTGAAATAAGTCCTTTATTCCACAAACAAAAAAATCTCATACACTAATTCAATCATGACTTTAAAATTAGATTTTTTTTTTTTTTTTTGTTAATTCCGTAGGACTTGACTTTTCTATTATTTAGAGCAAGTTGCTAAATAAATACATCAAGAAAAATGTGTCTCAACCTGCCCAAGGGGAAACCAGGTCTGTTGGCCATCTTAAAAAGTTAAAGGCCAACCAAAAACGATAATGTTTCAGTCTATCAATAGCAGCAAGAACTACTCAGCTATGTCCATAATACTTACATATGAAGCAACAACTATAAAGTCGATGAACAAACAACATATAAAAACAAAAAGAAACAAAGAGGCCTAGCCATCAGAAGATTGCACAGGGGATGGATCTTCAGCAGAGGACCCAAGTAGCTCCACCCACTGCAAATCACGCAACTGCTCTTCAATGCCTCCAATTCTATCATTCTGCTGCTTTTGAATCTTGGTCATGGAGGTCATGTCCTGTTTAATATGATGAAGCTCAAATAACAGGGAAGAATGAGCTTCCTGTTCCTTCATACTCATCAGGGCTTTGGCAAGAACACATTTAAACCTCCAATACATCTTAACAGTTTGCTGGAAAAGAGATACCCTACCCCTAGTACTACCAAGGTCAAGCAGGAAATCCATTGTTGCCTGCTGCTGCTGTGGATCAACCTCATCTTCGGAACTATGCTTCTCCCAGTCCTGAATGTTCTTACGAATAGACAGAGAAGTCGTAGCAGTGTAAGAGTTAACCAAACTTTCAACAACTTACACATTAATTTTGAGCCCTAATAATAATAACTTTTAATTATAAATATTTATAACATTAAGTTATTTCTAATAATCTTCCATTTTTCAATAGTAATTTATAATTGTTATTTAATTAAAAAATAATAATACAATTTCAATATTGTAATTATTAACACTATATTACATATATGCAATAAAATATTTTTAATCTTTTAATATTCACTTTATTCGCATTAATTTAATTTGCAAAAATTTGGTGTATATATATATATATATATATATATATATATATATATATATATATATATATATATATATATATATATATATATATATATATATATATATATATATATATATAAGCCTTTTGGGAATAAGGCTGATATTTTACATTTATTTTAACTTAAGTTATTTTAAATAATAAGAAATTTTTATTTATTATTTATTATTTATTATTTTAATTCAAGATATTTTAAATAATAAAAAATTTATATTTATTTTTAAGTTTTTTATTATATTGATGGGTGAGTTTATTTTAGAATAAAAATTGTAGAGTTTTTGTTTTTATATTAATATTAAATTGAGAAATAAAATTGAATAAAAAAGATTATTTTCTTTATAATTTTAGAAATTAAATTAAATCTAGATTTAATTTTAATAATTAATTATTATTTTTTATTATTTTATTTCATCAATGATATATATATATATATATATATATATATATATATATATATATATATATATATATATATATATATATATATATAACCATTGTTGAAATAAAAATAAGACTCAAGAAAGTAGAATAAAAAAAGTTGAAAGTGAGAAGGGCTATTATTATAAAAGGATACTATAAAAGAAAATTTACTTAATTATAAAAAAATACAATTTAATTTGAGTGATGGTTTTTTTTTCTTAATCAATCACTTAATTTATATGGCTACATTACTATTTAATAAATTTAAAGTTAAAATTATATTGATAGCATATATTGTTAATTAAATGATCATTTTCATATCAATAATGATGGTTTTTTTAATAATTTGAATGTTTTTTTTTGGGGTTTTAAACCAAATTACATAATATCAAAACGCTTTTCTTGTGTTAATATCAGACCAAGTGGGAAAGTTAATGTCTTATATCCCAAATGTTCATATACTAACCTCAGACATACAAAAAGATCTTTTGACCGTGACTTCATCATGAAACACATTATGCTACAGTAATGGTAAATTCCAAATCAACTAGAAAAACCACAAGTTAATTGAAACGAACAACGCCACATGGAAATATCAATAATTCCAAAAATAATTTGATTGAATAAAGGTGGATGGTTTGGTTTTTGAAGAGTTACTCCTCAATGCCAATCAATTCTTCCTATTATTTTACTCCTTAGAAATTTAAATATTTAAATTTATTATTTTTATATTTGAATATATTTTTATTTATCATCTTACAACAACATTCAAAATTATATTTATATATATATATATGAAATAGCTTTTTTCACCATAATCGGGCAATACAATTTCAAGTAAGAATGTGATTTTTTGTTACTTAAAATATATTTTTGAATGCATAAATAGATTCAACACCTTGAAAAACCTCTGGACTTTTACATATTAAACGAGTTAAACAAGTGTTTTTCAAAAATCTTTACATAATTTTGGTTAAACTTAATCATAAAAAATGTCATGAAAAAAGTCATTTCATCTTTAAGTTATATATATATATATATAAAAAGCATTATATTTTTCAATTAAATTTACTTAGTGTTTTTTTAAATAGTATTAAAGGTAAATTAAATTGTATATTAGTTAAAGAGAAATTAATAATTAACTCAAAAAAAGGAAAATATAACCAAATTGCTCACTGACATTAGAGCATACAGTTATACATGGTGTTGGTGAAAAGGTCTAAAAAAACAAAAAAACAAAAAAAAACAAACCATGCTAAGGGATGGTGTGGCCTAAGCTAGATGTGAATAGTTGGGTGATTTTGACAACTTAGATTCCCCTTATTAGGGGCTATTCAAGCCACAAGTTAGGCATGTCAATTATTTTAGGACTATATACCAAACAAAACATAACAAGATTATTTTAAAAAAAAATAAAGATATTTTAATAAAAATAAAGTATTAAAAAATAAAATTTAATAAATTTATATATAGAGAGAGCTAAAATTCTATTGATAAATTAGAAAGTTAGAATTTAAATAGTTATTTTGCACCATGGTTTGTCACTAGTGAAACCCAAAGTTCCATGGGGACACATCCTCTAGGGTAGGGGATGCACTCTCCACGTTTCCCATGCTCTCAAGAGAGGGACGTTTCAGAAAAAGTTTTTCCACATCACCCTTTTGGGGAAACTCAAGAAGATGTAGGTGGCGAATGTTCCCCCATTATGGCGGGCGTGGTTCCCCAAAAGGGGTGCTTGTGAGCATCCCCTTCAAAAAGTGATGGATCTTCCCCTTAAATTTTGTTTGAAAAAATAATTTATGAGTGGGGAAGTCTAATATTCAACCCTAATGCCATATTAATGTTATGTAATTAATGGTAATGTTAGTCTTTAAAAAAAAATGGCATTCTCACTTATCTTTCATTTTCATCATTTTACTCAAATTTCTAACCTCATTGAATTTCATATGGAGAAAGTAGAATTTTAGATCCACTCAAAATCTAGCAAGAGATTTTAGGATTTCAAGACTGGGGGATTATAACATTTACATTGGATTCTACCATGCCTGAGGGTATGGAACTAGCATTTAATCAAGAGCACAAGGCCCTCTATATACCTTGATGTTGATAGCATTGATTATTGAACTTCTCTGTCATGATCTTAGTAAAATCATACCTATCACTCAATCAAAATCTCAACTTGACATGTTAAGCTTTTACTATCTTATATTAGTGCTTAGAGGGTAATATTGATGATGAGGATTCCAATATGTGCAATGATTTTGATGATATGTTGGCATTTGTTGTAGCATGATTTTTTTGGACAATAGAGGCCATCTAGAGCCTCTTTGTTTAAGTATTTTTGGTTAAAATATGGATTGCACTTGATGATATATGAAATTTTGCATATTTATGTATAATGGTTTGGGTTTATATGGATGCACATGAATATTTACATTTTGTTTTTCAAAATTTGAATATCTATGTATATTTTGGTTGACTAGTTTTTTGGTCTCGTTTTTTTCTAGTTCCAAGTTTTGGGGTCAACCGATTCGATCACTTGTCTGGTTTTGATAACCTTGATTTATTTTCCATTGTTCATTTTTAGTTTTTGATTTACTATTCCAATATTCATACTTTAATATCTACTATCTTACTTAGTACTAATTAAATTCTAAAATAATGATTGATCAACATTAAATCAATCTATACAATATTTGACTATTTCTATTTCATTAAATCATTTATGATGTATGAATCAATGTATTTCATTATTGAATTTGAATTAATTTGAATTTGAATCATTATATATATAACCACACGCACACCTCTTGAATTCCCTAAAATTTGGGGGTGCTCCTACACATCTCCCCTATGCATCTCCATGTTCCCTCGTCCTCCCATCCCAGAAACTCGGTGGAACATTGGGGAAACCAAACTATTGACAATGCATCAAGCTCTTAACTTTCAGAGTTTAAGATCCAAAATTCAAATCAAATTAGACATAAAGTTTGTCCCAAAAATTGATAACTTCTAACCAATTAGCATGTCCAAGTTAATCAAAGATAAGAAAAAAACTACTAAAACAAGAGAAAAACATGAAGGTAAAGTGGATTAAGGGTTTTTTTCCTTGCTAACTGGAGCTCCTTGGATGTAGAGGGGACAAAATTGTACCTTGATTATTTCCATTTTGTAGTCTAGGTCCTTCATTTAAAGCTATAACTCATCCCACGTGAGTAAGATTTCATATTTTTCATCATGGAGATCCAACAACACCTTCCCAGGCAATGACTTCATTTTCTAATACCAATCTATCATATGCAAGTACCAACTTTGCCTCTTGCAAGTTTTTCTAATGTTTGGGATCCACATAGCAACTTCATATTCAACTTTTGTTTCTGAGAGACACTTTTTTCCCCTGCGATTTTTAGTTTGGCCTCTTATTATTTGCACTAGATACTTGGTGAATTTTACTCTTAAAACTAACATGTAGACATTTGACCTTGAAGTGAGCTCTTAAGCCTCTTTGAGCTTCATAATAGGTTGCCCCTAGTCTACAATAAGCATGTTTATGTGTCATGACTACTCCTCATCTACAACGAGCATGTTCATGCCTTAGTCTCAACCACGTATTCTTGTCATGACACATTAACGAAATTGTTGCAAAGTATTCCACCCAAAAGTGAGCCCTCAAGCCTCCTTGAGCTTCATAAGAGGCTACGCCTCATACATAATGAGCGCATTAATTTGTCATGACTAGAACGACAGGTTAAGACTAGAACACGAAATTGAGAGAATTGATGATGGAAGGCCATGGAGCATCACCCACACCACCTCCCAACCCCTAGTAAAGAGTTCTTCACATTTATATCATTGAGCTACAATAAGGGCAAGAAAATCATAAACCACTCCCTATCCAGTTGGAATGGGAAATATCTGGGGAAAATAGCTTAAGGAGTTTGCAGAGTGACAAACTTCTGCCAAATATTTCCCAGTAAAATCCTTCTCTGCAAGTGATTCCAAGTGTGTGAGGCAAGTTCCCATTAAAACAAAAACAAAACTTAAATTTGATGGCATCATTCTATCATGTGATATCATACTCTCACGTTCTACAATCACATGACGGGATAGAGTAGGGTGGTGTGGTGACTAAATGTTATGAGTTATCATGCTGAGAACTATAGATTTATTACCCATTTGTGGTACTTGAGGGAGGGTTGGCATGCCACATCCCTATGCATACTTACTTGATTGGATAGTTATGATGCCCCTCCTAACCTGTCAACTCCCTCATCACCCCATACAAGAATAAATTTATACTAATTATATAAATAATCTTTAATTAAACCAGCCTAGATCCATCTTAACTCTAAATCTATCAAGCACCAATAGGGATCAAATATTTCAAGGTGCAAAACTAAGGTTTGCACCTCGAGAGATTTGATCCCTCTTGAAGCTTGACAGAATTGGAGTTAAAATGGATCTAGGTTGGTTTAATATTTCTTTATTAAAAATATATTATTTAATTATAAATTATGTTCATTTTTTCTATTGAAATGTAATAATATAAATATGTTTAATATAGTTTGATTTAGTTTAATGATTAAAAAAATATGTAATTATTAGTAAGAGGTTATTAGTTCAAATTTTCAAATTTAATTCCAAAAGTTAAAATTCTCCCCATTAAGCATAGATTCCACCACATTCTTCTGCCCCTTTGGAATTAGTGCATGTAGTTTGCATCTCTGTCGCTATAAGATTTTCTCCCCATGTCTCCATTATTAGAATGTTTCTCAAGTCATCTAAAACAAGTATATTTAGGGGCAAAACAATGGTTTCATCTATGTCAGGTTCCCTTAGCTTGCACTTACCGTTCACACATTGTTTTGTTATCAATCACTAATCTCTTTGAATTGCAGAACAATAATAATGAGGTTGTCACTCCACTCACAAGTATGACCGAAATACACTAAGTATGTGTTCTCTCCAATATAATGAATGAGTTGAATGGCATGGCAAGAACAGGTGATTTACATGCATGCACAAACATTGCACATAATATGCAACTACAGACATCACAACTTGTTCCCCTTAGAAATATTAACTACTCTACACTTAATTTCATATATAATCTGTCAATTTGGATTTCATGTTTGATCACATGAAAAAATCCCAAACATAGAATAGACTGTACTTAAAAGGTTGATGTCCCATTCTAGTTTTCACTTGGAATGAATACAAGTAATATCACAAACTGTAAATTGGGAAAAAAATTGAAAACTTTGATTTTAAAAGAAGATTATGCACCTGTTTGTTATTATTCTTCTTCTCTTGTAGTTTGTAGGTAGTTTGATTTCTCTCAGTTTGTCCAAACCTAATCCATAGTTCACCGAAACGATGGTCTTAGTTATGTTAGGTTCTCTTATCTTGTGCTTACCCATTGGACTATTTTGGGTTCCTTTATCTGGCATTGTCTCGTCCACCCCAACCACATCCTTCTCTTTGGAAAAAAGGAAAATCCATTGGAATTGTATACCTTTAAATAACCTACATTAGAGAAGAATACCACGAGAAAAACCATGGGTTGTGAAAACCCAACTTCCGAAGACCTTTGATAATTTGACTAAGTCATAATGTTTACACAACAATACATCTCTTGCATATTAGGTTGGAGATCACCTCTAGACGCAATTAAATTCAACACCATATATTAATTACATATAAAATTATATAAAATTTCGATAATTTACAAATTGATTTTCATTTTATATTTAATCCTTATTTCAATTTTCTAATGCTAATTATATAAATTTCTTAATTCATTTCTCCTTTGTTTTAATGTATAATCCTCCATTTAACTTTATTTTATTTTTAAAACATTTTTATGTACAATTACTTAATGTTATATTCTAATATTACAAATTCTATCCATATTTACAAATAGATCTATGTCATTGTTAAAGTATTACGTAGCCTCACACAAATGCAATTTACTTTTTCTAAAATGCCCATAATAAAGTTTTATCTAATAAAATTAATAACTTTAAAACTTTACCATATGTTCCTTTGTTTCTTAATTTTAAAACTACTTTACCGTTACTACTTTTATGGCATGTACAGAAGATTTATGAACCTTTAATTTGCTTTTTAAAGTGATCCCTTAATCTTTAATCTTTGCTTCTTTTGGTGCATATATCACAATATTTATGCATCTTCTTTAACTCTTACTTTTTTTTTTGTAGTGATTTACAGGGATTTGATAGATATCTATTCCATTTTGGATGGACATGTGCGATGGAATATGTATTTTCTATTGTTATATGAACTTTAAACATATTTTAACTATTTCAAAAGAATTTTGATTTTTAAATGACATAATGTAATAGGATAAAGATGAATTTAAGCATAAGAATCATGCTTCCTTTGCTGCGTAGATGCTAAAATAAATTAAGAGGGTATAATTGATTTATGCACCGCTTTAATGTAACGATGCTCTCAGTGCAATAAAAATTGTACTTAAATTACTTTAAACTTTTCAATGTACTTATACTAGAGCCCAACCAAGTATTATTTATTCTACCTATTATATTTATTATGCCAATGTCACAAGTGGTATTAAACAGTATTTATTCTACCTTCCGTAGGCCAATGTGATGAGTAGCGTTAAACCTTAGGTTTCCCAAGTTTATCATAGAATGTTATTTAATTTTTTTCATAAGTTAAGTTATAATTGATCTATGAACATAATAAGAGTTTATGTACAAATTTACTTTATTGGGCCTTTATTGATGTTAATCTGTTGGATTATTAAAGATCTTTATTGTTGTTGTCAAGTGATGGTTAAGGTTCAATTTCTGAAGCACATGAGGGCTTTAGTGCTATCACATTAGTATGGTGAATTTTCAGGGAGGGGTGCAATCCCCTCTTATCGCAATGTGGTATCAGAGGATATTTGGGCATCTAGTGCTATAGGCATTCAGGCCAATACACCTCATCAATTTGTCACCAACGTCTTCCAATCAAGGCGTTGTCATTGAAACCTCTGTGAGAGAGAAGCCCCCTCTAGGTGCCTTTTGGCAAAGCAGGAACCTAGGGCATTGCTTTCTAAAATTAGTTCATGATCCCAGATTTGAGGTGAAATCTAACAAAATTGTTGAATTTATTTAGTGCATGAAAGATCATGCTCTGATTTATAAATTCATTGATATGTTTCACTATGAAAAGGCATTAGTTTGGTGGATTAAAATAAATGGCAACCCAAAGGACATAGATCTAGAGATAGGAGCCAAAGGCTTTTTCACTGTGGTTTTTGCGAACCTGGAAGACAAGACTATGGTACTTGAAATGGACCCTATTTATTCAATATTGCAAGGTGATTTATGTGGTTTCAGAAATAATAATATAGTCCAAAGAAAGAATATTTCATTTATTTATTTTTTGCTTGGTAGTGTGAGTCCTTACATGACTTCACGCCAAACCTATGGTCTGAGAAACCGCGACCAAGAGGCATCTAAGCCGTCAAAATCACCCGGGGATCGCACCTGGCCTCGGCCACACCAACCCTTATCATGGCTGGATATTTTTTGCCTTCGAGGTAATTAGAACCGGTGACCTTTTCTTCACAAGTGTCTTAACAACACACTCTTCACCATCGAACCAAACCCCCAAACCCTCATTGGCAAGAAAGAATATTTCGTTACAGTCCTAGTCTAGTTCACCTTTTTCCGCTTCCACGGGAGTTTTGGGAGGAGGAAAAATTAAAAGGAATAGGCAACATAATTGGTAGCTTCATTAACACATAAGAGGAAAAAAAGGGGGGCAAGTACACTTCCTACACACGGATTTGTGTATATATGAGCATTTCACAACCTTTGTATGCCTGTGATATGCCTTAATTGACATATACTCTCATGACAATCTATGCAAGCAACCATTAGGTTATAAGCATGTGTCATTTTGTTGCAGGTAATGTCATGAGTATGGGCACTTATTTCGTGATTTCCCTTTAATGAAAAAAGGGGAACCATCAAAACAATCTAGCCAAAAAAACAATGAGGGTTTTGATAAAGTCACCTCAAGAAGAAGGAACCAATACCCTCTAGTAACAGTGTGATCTAGGGAGAACACTCAATCCAAAAAAAACTTTGAATCACTCAAAAACAAATTTGAAATGATTGGATTCCAATAGGATTTGAAGAAAATGTTGAACCTCATCAAAATTTGGTAGTGGGGAAGAAAAATACCTCAATAAATCCAGAGGACAAACCAAATCAAGGGGAAATAGATTTACTGCAGGAAAATGAAGTTTTTGTTCAAGACATGCTCAAATATATGGATTTTGATCAGATAACCATGTTATCCATGATACAGGAATTAAAGGAAAGGGGCCTTCAAACCTTTTTGGATCAACAAGTTCGATTTATTCACCAACCGTACTTAAAGGTCATGAATCATAAAGGAAATTTTCATCAAGGTGCAAGCTCCTGTAACTTAGGGATCCATGCACATTCTTTCAAGGATTCACCTAACCAACATAAGGAAGACAAAAAGTGTGGGAGGAAAATAAATAAGGATATGATACAAGAAGTTGGATAAATGTTGTCCAATTTTGGTAAGGTAGCACTTAAGATGAAGATATTTTCCTCTGTTCAACACCCTTCTCAATGAAGATAAATTCTTGGAATATTAGAGGTCTCAACTGCAAAGGTAAGCAAAGGGATCACCACAGAGTAGTCATTTTGCAAGAAGCCAAATGCTCCACTGAGTAAGTAGGCAAGCTTTACTCTCAACACTAGAAAGAATGTCAATCAATAGCTTTAGATGCCATAGGTGATGTAAGGGGTTCAGCCCTATTATGGAATCATAATGAAATAAGTACATCATATCCAATGGGTTCTCCTTGTATTCTTTCAGGTTGCTTTCAATTAACAAGCTATGTCACAATTAGATGTCTCTTAACAATCTACAACCTAATTATTGGTAGAGAGATATTCAAATTTCTTGAAGATCTTTACTTTGTCAACACAATCACTCACAAGGATCTATGGATCATTGGAGGTGATTTTAACCTCATCAAATCACTAGAAGAAAAAAATGAAGCATCAAAATATTGTATCTTGAAGTGCGCCATTTTAAGGACCTAAAACTAAAGCTAAGAGTCATTGATATTAACGCAATAAATAGCAATTTCACATGGAACAACCAACATGGTGGAAGACATTGAATACCTTCAAGATTGAATCTAATGCAGGAGCATGAGGCTCGAAGGATAAAACCTTCATTTTATTCCAAAAATCCAAAAAACAATTACAAGCAAAGGAGTGGGATCCTTTAGCCTGCGATTTACTGTTTTGATAGATAAGATTTTACTAGTATTTAGGGATTCGAATAGCTTTGTATTTGATTCATTTAATTTAGTTTTAAGTTGAGAATTTTTAGGCAAATATCATGTAATAGGATTTTTATCAAGGATTCGGAAAATTCGATTCAAAAGAATCGGATTGAAAGGATTGTGTGAACATTATATATTTGTAATTTGTAATGTAATCAAGAGGAGGAAGATTTGATAGAATTAGAGATGGATTAAAAGAAATACGATTTTCCTTTGTAGCTGTGTGAAATTGCCAAATCTTGAAGGGTTTAACTTTCATTCGAAATACATCAGATTTATTAATTTCAGGGTGAGTTGTTAATTGAATTCTCTATGGTATAAATTACATTCAATGTAATATTATCTGGTTCATATATAGTGTTAAAAGTATGCGTTGTAGACTTTGCATCAAAATTCCAAAACTTTAGCTGGAAGTTTTGTTAATTTAATAGACAGAACCGGATATTCGTTGGATCTACTTGTGTGTTAAATCCAGTGGCATTAAGAAAATTGAATCACAGTATCGTGTAAGGAGTTTAAAACAAGTATTGCATAGCAATCTGTTCAGAGTTTAACAATTCGAGGGTCGAATCTTACTAAGACAGAGTTTGGAGGCTGTGGTATTGTGATTGTTCCTTTGCCAAGTAAATCGACGGCCTACGCACAAAGATTGTTTATCCAACGATTATCGCGATTCTAGTTGCAAAGAAGTTAAGGTTTTGGATGGACCTGATAAATTTATAAACTAGATTTCATGGGTTGATATGTCCGTTAACAGTTCATAGATCTCACGACCTTCGTATTTGGCTTGGAGAATCTACAGTTATCGCAAATAAAATTGCATGGAATTTAATCTTCCAAAATTACCCGATGTTTTATAAATTGGGTTTAAATAATTAAGTTGACCGTCCAGCAGCATTTTCAATCTAATGGTCTTCGCATCACGGTTTTCAATCCGACAACCTTCGCATTTTTAGATGTGCATGGTTTAATGTTGTTTTTGGATGCGATAAATTATAAACTCCAGTTAAATTGTATTTGAGTTCTATGTGGTTTTAATGTTGGTTTAATTCTATCATTAACGCTATCAAATCTGAATCAGCAGATATTTATTATTTTTTTGGGTTATAAAATTGTGAGTTGATGAGTGATAATGAAAAGGAAGACCGTGAAGAAGTTCCACCAGAATTAGAGGAAATTGTCACGAGATTTGAAAGGTTTTCATTAACACCTGCATCCAAACCACCATTAGTGGTATCAGAGCAACATTTAGACACTGAGCAAGATATCAAAGATCAGGAAAATAAATCCAGCATGGCTTATAAAGTTTGATGAGGAGGTGGTGTTGGTGGAAGAAGAGGAATACCAGTTGCAAATGCTGAAGTGATGGAGGTTATGCAACAGATCCAAGCCAGATTAAAAGTAGTGGAAATGGGAAATCAAAGAGATGCAGATGTTGGAGATGTCAGTGAACCTGAAGTTGAATCTGTAGAAGAGGGAGAACCTGCAGAAGTTACTCCTGAAATGAGATTTTTTAAATCAGTGTTGGGATCCACATATAAACCCAGACTTGAGGTTTCAGTTTTTACAGGAAGCTTAAACCCAGAAGAGTTGATAGATTGGGTTAATGACATGGATAAGTTCTTCGATTATGAAGAAATGGATGAAGGAAAAAGAGTGAAGTTTGTTGTCACAAAATTGAAAGGACATACAGTGCTTTGGTGGGATGGAGTGCAGGCAGAAAGAAGGAGACTTGGTAAGCAGCCAATAAAGAATTGGAACAGGATGGTGGCAAAGCTGAGAGGTAAGTTTTTTCCAAGTGATTATCAGCTTTCATTATTTAGACAAACGTAGAATCTTAGGCAGAGATCAATGACAGTTAAGGAATACACAAAGGAATTTTACAAAGTGAGCATAAGAGCAGGATAAATTCAAGATATGGCAGAGAAGATTGCAAGATATATTAATGGTCTCAGAATGGAGATCCAAGATGAGATAAGTCTATTGTCTCCTAAAATAGTGGAAGAGGCTTATTAAATGGCCTTGAAGGCTGAAGAAAAACTCATAAGGAAGCAATCTGCCAGAAGTAGAGGTAATTTCTGAGGAAAAGGAAGTCAAGGTGGTAGAGGAAGATGTACAGCACTGAGAGAAGGAGCTAGCAGTAGCTCAAGTCAGCATACACACACAGAAGGTGATGCAAGTGGCATAAGGAGCTTTTCCAGAGGAAGAGGAGGTAGAGGCAGAGGAAGAGAAATCAGATGTTATAGATGTAATAAGTTGGGACACAGAGCTTATGAATGTCCAGAGAATGTGGGGAACAATCAGAGAAATATAATTGTTGCTCAGAATGAAGAAGAAGCAGCAAAAATTCCAGAAGCAGCAAAAGTGCCAGAAGCAGAAAATACACCAGAGAAAGGAGAATCTTTGGTAGTTAACAAAATTTTGATAAAACCAGTAAAGAAAGTTGTTGAACTAGCACAGAGAAAAAATTTGTTCAGAAGTGTGTGAAAAGTTCAAGGAAAATGTTGTCAAATGGTAATTGATAGTGGCAGCACTGATAATTTGGTTTCTACAGAAGTGGTGGAAAAATTGAAATTGAAGACAAAGAAACATCCAAAACCCTACAAGGTGTCATGGCTTCAGAAAGGACATCAATTGTTAGTGAATGAACAATGTGAAGTGGAATTCCAGTTGGGCGGCGACAAAGACAGAATTATGTGTGATGTGATGCCTATGGATGTATGTCACATATTGTTGGGTAGAACTTGGCAATATGACAGAGGAGCTATGCATGATGGAAAGAAGAACACATACAAGTTTTTTAAAGATGGTGTCAATCATACATTGTTGCCGATAGAAGAAGAAGATGCATCAAAAAGAAGATCTGATCCGAAAGCTTTGTTACTGAGTGGAAAAGAATATCTGCAACAGATTGAAGATGATGAGGTAAATTTTGCATTAATTTTCAAACCCAAGGTAGTAATTACTTCCACTAAAAAAAATTATTTACCAATTGAAATTCAAGAGACGCTGGAAAATTAATGTGATATCATTATAGATGATTTGTCGAATGAATTACCACCTATTAGTAAAATCAGCCATCATATAGATTTGATTCCTGGAGAAAATTTGCCAAATAAAGTAGCATACAAGATGACTCCCACAGAAAATGAAGAAATCAGGAAGCAGGTGCAAGAGCTGTGAGATAAAGAACTGATCAAAGAAAGTTTGAGTCCTTGTGCAGTACCAACAGTGTTGAGTCCAAAAAAATATGGAGGTTGGAGAATGTGTACTAATTCAAGAGCAATCAATAAAATAACAATCAGGTATAGATTTCCTTTACCCAGAATTGAAGATTTGATGGATTGTTTAAGTGGGGAAAGATATTTTACAAAACTGGATTTAAAAAGTGGTTATCATCAAATTAGGATAAGGGAAGGAGATGAATGGAAAACAACCTTTAAAACAAATGAAGGATTGTATGAATGGATGGTAATGTCATTTGGATTATCAAATGCTCCTAGTACATTTATGAGGCTTATGAATGAAGTACTGAAAGTATTTATTGGTAAATTTGTAATAGTATATCTAGATGATATATTAATTTACAACAAGTCTAAAGAAGAACACCTGAGACATCTGAACTATGTCTTAAGGAAGTTGCATAAGGAAAAGTTGTTGGTAAATTTAAAAAAAAATGTTCATTCATGAAGGAAGAATTGGTATACTTAGGTTTTGTTGTTTATGTTGATGGATTGAAGATGGATCCAGAGAAGATAAAGGCAATCATAGAATGGCCTTCACCCAAGAGTGTTTTTTAGGTAAGAAGTTTCCATGGTCTTGCTAGTTTTTATAGAAAATTCATAACAAAATTTAGTAAGATCAATGCTCCTATTATTGATACTATAAAAAAGGACAAACAACCATTTAAATGGACTAATGAAGCAGGAATATATATATATATATATATATATATATTTCGGTTGTTGAAAAGGAAGATAACAGAAAAACTCATTTTAGTTTTGTCTGATTTTAATAAACCTTTTCAAGTGAAATGTGATGCCAGTGAAGAAGCTATTGGAGCTGTGCTCAGTCAAGAAGGCAAGCCTATAGCTTATTTCAGTGAAAAACCGAATGACACAAGAAGAAAATATTCTTATTATGACAAAGAATTTTATGCAGTTGTACAGGCATTAAAGAAGTGGAGACATTACTTGATGTCTAAAGAGTTTTTGATTTATTCAAATAATCATGCATTGCAGTACATTATGCAGTAGCCAAAACTAAATTAGAAACATGTAAAATGGGTAGAGTATCTTCAGAGTTTCAATTTTGTATTGAAACATATAACTGGCCAAGCAAACAAAGTAGCAGATGCCTTAAGTAGAAAAAGAATTTTAGGTCAAGAAAGTCAAATTCAAGTGTTGGGATTTGATTTTCTTAAAGAATTGTATAAAAAAGATTTGGATTTTAAGGAGGCATTCGAAGCATGCAGTGATCCTGTTATGTTGGACAGAAGTAAGTGGTTGGATTTTTTCTTGCAAGAAGGCTTGTTGTTTAAAATAAATCAGTTGTGCATACCAAATTGTTTTATGAGAGAAAATTTAATTAAGGAAAAACATAGTGGTGGACTTGGTGGAAATTTTGGTGTAGACAAGACTTATGAACGGCTGAGTCATTTTTATTTTTGGCCAAAGATGAGATCTGAAGTGGAGAATTTTGTGCGAAATTGTAAAGTTTGTTAGTATGCAAAAGGAAGAAGTCAGAACACAGGTTTGTATGTTCCATTACCTATTCCAAATAGGCCTTGGGATATGGTAAGTATGGATTTTGTTTTGGGTTTACCAAAAACACAGAGAGGGAATGATGCAATTTATGTTGTAGTTGACAGATTTTCTAAAATGGCACATTTTATTCCATGTTATAAAACCAATGATGCTACTCATGTTGCTAATCTGTTTTTCAAAGAGATTGTAAGGTTACATGGGTTACCTAAAAGCATTGTCTCTTATAGGGACACCATATTTGTTGGTCACTTCTGGAGGACATTGTGGAAAAATCTTGGTACTAAACTGAGTTTGAGCTCAGCTTATCACCCTCAGACTGATGGACAGACTGAGGTGGTGAATAGAAGCTTGGGTAATCTTCTGAGAAGTCTTACAGGTGAACATCCTAAATAGTGGGATCAGATTTTGGCACAAGCTGAATATGCTTATAATGACTCTCCTAACAGGAGTACAAGACAGAGTCCATTCCATATAGTTTATGGAATGCACCCAAGAGGAGTGTATGAATTAAGGAATTTGGGAAAATCAGAGATGAGAAGTGTTGATGGAGAAGAGTTTGCTTCAGAAATTCGAGCAATACATGAACAAGTAAAACAACAATTACAGGACAGCAACATCAAATAAAAAACCAGAGCAGATTTGAAGAAAAGAGAAGTCAACTTTGAGGTTGGAGATTTGGTTCTAGCACACTTGACGAAGGAAATATTTCCAAAAAGGGCGTATAACAAATTGAAATTTAAAAAAATTGGGCCATGCAGAGTATTGAGAAAATTTTCTGCAAATGCTCATGAAATTGAATTACCCCCTAACATTGGAATATCTCCAATTTTCAATGTTGTTGATTTGTACAGGTATGAAGACGGAGACACAATTGATACAGTTGAAGGCAAAGAAGAGATTGACTGGTTGAAACAGTTACCCACAACAAAAATATTGCAACCAGAGAATATTTTAGACAAAATATATATTGTCTAAGAAGACAAGAGGACGAGAATACTTTGAGTATTTGATCAAGTGGAAAGATCAACCAGTTGAAGAAGCTACTTGGGTGACAGATACCATGCTACAGAAATTGGGTAGTTCTGTAGAGGATCTCATGGACAAGAGCCCATGAATAATTTTTTCCTCAGGAGTCCGATGCAGGAGCATGAGGCTCGAAGGATAAAACCTTCATTTTATTCCAAAAATCCAACAAAAAAAATACAAGCAAAGGAGTGGGATCCTTTAGCCTGCGATTTACTGTTTTGATAGATAAGATTTTACTAGAATTTAGGGATTCAGATAGCTTTGTATTTGATTCATTTAATTTAGTTTTAAGTTGAGAATTTTTAGGCAAATATCATGTAATAGGATTTTTATCCAAGATTAGGCAAATCCGATTCAAAAGAATCAGATTGAAAGGATTGTGTGAACATTATATCTTTTTAATTTGTAATGTAATCAAGAGGAGGAAGATTTGATAGAATTAGTGATGGATTAAATGAAATACGATTTTCCTCTGTAGCTGTGTGAAATTGCCAAATCTTGAAGGGTTTAACTTTAATTTGAAATGCATCAAATTTATTAATTTCAGGGTGAGTTGTTAATTGAATTCTCTATGGTATAAATTACATTCAATGTAATATTATCTGGTTCATATACAGTGTTAAAAGTATGTGTTGTAGACTTTGCATCAAAATTCCAAAACTTTAGCTGGATTTTTTGTTAATTTAATAAACAGAACTGGATATTCGTTGGCTCTGCTTGTGTGTTAAATCCAGTGGAATTAAGAAAATTGAATCACAGTATCATGTAAGGAGTTTAAAAAAAGTATTGCATAGCAATCTGTTCAGAGTTCAGAAATCGATGATCGAATTTTACTTAGGCAGAGTTTGGAGGCTGTGGTATTGTGACTATTCCTTTTCCAAGTAAATCGACGACCTACGCACAAAGATTGTTTATCCAAAAATTATCGCAATTCTAGTTGCAAAGAGGTTAAGGTTTTGGATGGACATGATAAATTTATAAACTAGATTTCATGGGTTGATATGTTCGTTAATAGTTCACAGATCTCACGACCTCCGTATTTGGCTTGGAGAATCTATGGTTATCGTAGATAAAATTGCATGGAGTTTAATCTTCCAAACGGACCCGATGTTTTATAAATTGGGTTTAAATAATTAAGCTGACCATCCAGCAACCTTTTCAATCTAACGGTCTTCACATCACAGTTTTCAATCCGACGACCTTCGCATTTTTAGATGCACATGGTTTAATGTTGTTTTTGGATGCGATAAATTATAAACTCCAGTTAAATTGTAGTTGAGTTCTATATGGTTTTAATGTTGGTTTAAGTCCGTCATTAAAGCTATCAAATCCAAATCAGTAGATATTTATTATGTGTGATACATATATTTGCTGCATTTTATATAAGTGAGACAATTATGCTTCCGCCATTTACAAAAAGGCTTTAAAGTTGGAATTTTAATGCATTTGTTTTGGGTTATAAAATTGTAAGTTGATGAGTGATAATGAAAAGGAAGACCATGAAGAAGTTCCACCATAATTAGAGGAAATTGTCATGAGAGTTGAAAGCTTGTCATTAACACCTGCATCCAGACCACCAGAATCACTTCCTTGTATCAGAATCACTCCTGGATTGCAATGTTTTTCTATAGGCTTCCATGTGTAGGATTGGATCATTGGCCAATATGTCTAGAAGCAAATATCAAAGCCAATCCCAACAACATGCCATTTCCTTTTTATATTTTTTTTCTTGAGGATCCAATTTTTCTAGGAAAAGCACAACAATGGTGGCATGTAACAAACTCAATTGAAGGCCCGACAATGTACAAATTCTAGCAGAAGCTTCAACATCTAAAATAAGGAATTAAGAAGTGGAACATGGAATATTTTAGCAATATCTTCCAAGCTAAGAATGAGCTAGAGGGAAAAATGCAACAAGTACAACAATGCATCATCCTTTAAGGAAAATCAAAGGAACTAATGAAGGAAGAAGGAGTCGGCGTGTCTCGGTTAGAAGATAGAAGATCCTAGGAGGAAAGTTTATTGAAACATAAATCTTGAATACAATGGTTGTTGGAGAGGGAGAAAAACTCCAAATTATTCCTTAAATATATGGTCAAGTATGGACACCATAATAGGATATTCTCATTGATAATAAATATGGAAGGAATTTGATTGATCATCAAGATATGGAAGTGGATTTGGTTGAATTCTACAACTCTCTGATGATCGATCCACTAGGTAATAGGATGCAAGCTATAAGAAAAATCACAAGGAAAATTCCCACACTAGTTAAACAAGAATAGAATGAATCCCTTGCGAGGGAAGTATCCATTATAGAGGTGGAGGAAGTGGTAATGAATATGCCCAAAAATAAGGCCCCTGGACTAAAAAAAATTCAAAACAAATTTCTTCCAAGCCAATTAACCTTTCTTAATCAAGAAATTCTTGAAATTGTGGAGGAATCTAAATGCTCGATTTTATTTCTCCCTACTTAATGCCACTTTTCTCACCCTCATTCCTATATCACAGTGATCAAATGATCCATCTCACTTTTGGCCACTTATGCTATGCAATGTTGTATACAAAATAGTTGTGAAGATTATAACTAATTGACTCAAGCCTCTTCTTAACATTCTCATTTCCCTAGAACAAACTAGATACATCGAAGGATTTTTGGTTGAACACAAGGTCATCCAATCTGAAAAAATCAAGAAATATGGGTATGTTAATAAAGCTCAATCTCTCCAAAAAAATTGATAAGCTCAGTTGGTCTAATTTATATCATATCTTAAAAGACTTTGGCTTCTATGAAAGATGGTCTAGTTGAGTGCGTTCTCTTTTCTCCTCTCGTTTCTTTTCTATCCTTCTCAATGGATCCCTTACCTTTACTTTCAATCCTTCCCAAGGAATTCATCAAGGCGATCCTCTCTTGTTATTTATTTTCATCTTAGTTGTTGAAATCCTGGGTATATCTCTAAAAGTGGTTGTGTCTCAAGGGAAGCTAAAAGTTATTTGTCCCTTTTGGGAATACCTTCCTATTTATCATCAAATATTTGTGGATTATACTATGCTAATGGGTTTTTTGCACTATGTGTGAGGCTATTATGATCAAACAAATTCTTGAGAACTTCATGAACACCTTGAGAACCTCCATTATTCTCTCCAAATCCAAGGTCTTTTTCTTCAACACCCACCCTACAATTCAAGGCCATATTTAATGTCTATTGGACTATTATAGGAGTTATATCCCTGCCAAATACCTTGGAGCCCCTCTTGTTGACAACTCCCTCAAATCCAAATACTAGCAAGATCTTGTGAAAAATATCCACAACAAGCTTAAATGTTGGACCTTCAAATTTCTTAATCTGGTTAGGCATCGAGTTCTCCTCAAATCATTCTTTCAAGCCATCATTACCTATATATTCTCATCTCTTACTACTCTAAAATAAATCCTATGCTATATTACAGGAATTCAACTTTCCTTTTTATGGGGTGGTGCTTCCTTGGAGAAAAAAATGGTCTCTGGTTACCTAGGAAAAACTTGTTTCTCCTTAAATTAAAGAGTGGATTGGGCTTGAGAGAAAGGAGCTTCTTAGTAAAAAAATTTTTTGCTAAAACTTGGTCATGATGGATCGAAGAGGGAAATTAATTATCGAGGAAATTATGGAGTACAAAATACAGTCACAATGTTCCCTTTAGCGGAAACTCATATCTATGACAATTGTTCAAGGCTCCTCTATCTAAAACCTTGCCAATGAAAATAAAGGGATCATCTAAGAACATTACTTATAGGAGATATGAGATGGTCAAAGAGCCCTCTTTTGGGAGGATTCTTGGCAGTAGCTTCCTAGGCTTAGTGATCAAACTAGCCACCTAAACTTAAAAGAGCACATGAGTGATAGAAGCTTCCTCATTGTTGTTGATTATTAACAGACCTAACACCCCCCTTCCCCATGGAGACAATGGAGAGGTAATGAACAATGGTTGCATGTTTTGGCCCAAGCTAATTGGGATAAGTGTTGTAACAATTTGTAGCACAATAAAATCCCCACCTTAGAAGACCTTAATAAACTAAGATTGGGGTACAAGCCTAAAGGCTCATTTTCAATCAAGGAGGCTTACCATCTTGTAGTAGGTCACTCATAGCTCCCCAAAAAGGAAATTTGGAAATATCTGGACCAATAACCTTTGCCAAAATTTCATGCACTTTCTCTAGATCCTATCAAGAATACATACCCTCACATGAGAAAAACTACTTTAGCATGGTTTTGAAGGTCCTTCATTTTTCCACTTACACTTATGTTGCTCATACAATGAGGATGCATAACACCTCTTCAACTCCTACTCTTTTTTAGAAACCTTTTGGACTCAAGTCTCTTTTATCTTTAGCCAATCAAACATGGTACATAGCAGTATATGATATGTTATTGAAATTGGAGATCATGTGCCTTTCAAAATACTATAGTAAAGCAAGGCATGGCCACTCTTCATTGGATTTATCCTATGGTTCATTAGAAAGGAGAGAAATATCAATATTTTTCAAGATTATAGTTCTTAGAAGAAATTTTTTGGAACAAGGTTATTCACTCTACTAAATAAACCATTCTCCTTCATCATTAATCCCAGGGAGATTGGGATTCATCCTCCTCAGATCATTATATTCTAAGAAAGATTTATTTGATTCCAATCCACACCCATATTGGCCCTTCCCATTATGCCCATATCTTCCTCTCGTGTGCCTCCTAGTTTCCTCCTCCAATCAATTTTATCAAGTTAAATTTTGATGGTGCTTCCAAGGGGAACCATGGCCAGGATTTCTATGGGGCTATATTCTGCAACAATCAAGGTCAAGTTGTATTTTAATTGTAGGGATCATGGGTCATAGTAGCAACAATGTAGTTGAATTATTTTCTCTTGATTTATAACAACGCATTATACAATAGGCGTACCCCAAACTCATTATTGAAGGGGACTCTCAATTATTAATGAATATAGTTTAATGAATGATTAATGGCTCTCGCCCTGAGAAAATCCCCAATAGCTAGTGCCTAGAGAACTACCTTATGCACATAGAAGCTTTGATATCTCAACTTCCAGTGATAATCACCTCTCATGTGTGGAGATCGAGTAATCAAGTTGCAAATTGACTAGCCAATGTTAGTTTTTCTAGTTCATACTTCTACCTTGATGGGAAAATGCATGAATCCCTAGACTTTCCTTTAATGAAATATTGTTAGGTACTCATTCTCATGGGTCAAGAAACCATGGATGGGGTGGTAAGGGAGGAATAAGGATTTGGGGCTAGGGAGAGCATAAACTTGTTGTCACCTCATGCATTAGATAAAGGAAACACAACTAACACTCTCCCTCAAGTAGAATCGATGTGGTGTCTTGTTATTGTAGTCGCTACAACAACACCCAAAATTTTTAGCTTTTATATCATAATTTTGGGTACCCCTATTCTTTTCAAGGTCTTAAAGTGTATCCCTATTGATTACAATGGTCAAAACCCATTAATAACGCAATCATAATATACGTTACAATTGTTGAATAAGCACACTATCTAAGATTTTATGTCATGCTTCATCCTCGACGCTAGGTTTTAGGGAATTTACATTCATTCATTTTTCCTTTGATCTTGTAGCATTGTTCCACAATGTTTATTTATTTATGTAGAGAGTACCTTTTTCGGTATTTATGTGTGTTTTGTATGTCCCAAGGTTTGGACAAGACTGCAACTAGATCAAAAGATTCATCACCATCAAGACGAAACTCATAGAAAGAAGCAGATATCATTATGTCAAGGTTTATAAGGTGCAACACGATCCATATGTAGTTCATTGCATTCATATAGTCATAGGGCTCAAACATGTTTCATTCACAACTGAGTCCACATGCAATAATGAATTTGAACCCCCTATATTGGACTCTCTCTATATCCTTTACTAATGTTCTCTTATAGTGTCACTCCTTGTTTACTTATTTAGGGTTTTCTTAGAACTTAGAAAATTATACCCTAAAGGATGAAAGATCCAAGTTCTTCTCCTAGTCACTGATCTCAGTCTTTATCAAGTCACATATCCACCAATAGTAACATTAACCCATTATTCAACTTGTGATTTGCTTATATCCCTGAGTCACATAGTCACAAAATTGCAACTAGAAAAGACAATAACCTATGCAACCTGGTCTCTTCTGTGACCTTGTGACCTCTCCTTTTTTTGCAAATAGCAGTTGTCTCTCTCTTTGTGACCTAACTGTCAGACCCCAGTCACTAAGTCACAACCGCAGTTGCAGAAACCAATAGCTCATGTGGCCTGATCTCTTGTGCAACCTTATGACCTATTTATTTATGCAACCTATAATCTACCTCCTATTATGATTTGTGACTAACCATTCCTTAGTCGCATAGTCACAAGATCACATCTGATAAGGTCATAAATATATGTGAGCTACTCTCCCCTGCAACCTTGCAACCTATTTTCTCCATGACCTCACAATTTGTACTCTCTTGCGACCTCTCCTCTCTATGCAACCTGTGACCCACTCTCACCCTATGAGTCCCCTAAATTTGCAACTACTACTTGTGACCTAGCCTTGCAAATAAAATTTGTGACTAGTTACTATATATGTGACCCACGACTAGCCACTAATTTTGTGATTTGTGAGCTCCCTTTTCTTGTGTTTTGCGACTGCGACTTACTCTTGTGTCCCTTCATATCCCTACCTCTTCATCTTCCATGACCCTCCGTATTCACTGAACCCCAACCTTATATACATATTTCCCCTTCGTATTTTAAACCTAGACAATATCCTTCTTCATCCTTTGCATATACCTCTTATGTCCTCACTCTCCAAGGTGTTCTCTCCTTGTAATCACTACACCTCTAGCACAACCTACAATTTCTTCTTAGACTTAAACCTTCACGCTTCACCACTAGTAGCTGAGATAAAAAATGTACACTTTGAGCATGAAAATGACTCTCTAGCCCTTAATCATTCTTTCCATCACTAGTAGCCTTTACCTGCCCTCTATCATTGCAACATGTGAGTAGACTTGACCATCTTTCTCCCTTAGGTCGCAAGTCACGCTTTTAGTCACCAACATTATGACTTGAAGATGCAACTAATACTGCAAAGAGGAAATGTGACCGGTACTATGAAGAGGAAATGCGACCAACACTGTGACTTGAAGATGCAACCAACACTGTGAAGAGGAAATGTGACCATCACTGTGGAGAGGAAATGCGACAAGCACCATGACTTGAAGATGTGACCAACACTATGAAGAGGATTTGCGACCAACATTGTGAAGAGGAAAATGTGACCAACACTATGATTTGAAGATGTGACTAGCCTGTGTTGATGTGACTTGTGACTAGCCTTTGTTGATGCGACTTGCAACTAGCCTCAACTGATACGACTTATGACTAGCCTCTGTTGATGTGACTTGCGACTAGCCTCTACTGATGTGATTTGGGACTTTCTCACAACCATCTACAAATGTGACTTGCGACTAATATTATTCTCATCACATGTGATTAAGCCAAGTCACACTTTGAAACTACAATTATTGCTAGAAATTGCAATTGCGACTACGAGAGTAACTATGACTAGGAAGTGTGACTGTGACCACAAGGCATACAGAAGGTCAAGAGTCATGAGGGCAGATGGGAGGTCACAAGTGAAGGTGAAAGTTCACCCTCCTCATTTCTATAAATATACCCTCATGCCTCATTTGTAGGGAACTTTTAGCACTTGAGCTATGGCTAGGATTAGATAATTGATTTTTTCTTAAGAGCTAAAGGCAATTAGCTCTTGGTAGCTAGTAAGGGGAGTTGTGGTGAGGCCAGGGTTTTGCATTGGACAATGGTATGAGAAACCCATGTTCCACTATTTTGATTTGATGAATTGTAATATATGTACTTGTATTTGCAGCAACAATAATAATAAGTTCCTCATTTCTGGCATTGATTCCTATGCTTACTCATAGTGGTTGTATCGATTGTTTGGTGTTTTCATTGTATTTTTATGTGTGCTTTCATACAAGCAATATGTTATGGACTAGTTTGTAGTTGTTGCATGTATGTTTGCTTTCGAATTTGTGCTTACTATTCCATGCCATATTTATGATCTATTGTGAACTAATTTGTAATTAACTCTTGGCATGTTCTTGTTTATGTATGTCTAGTGTGGTTTTGGTTCACTGATCCTTCCCATGACATACTTCTTCTTATGGTTGTTGTGACTTTCTTGTAGCTATTTCTGCAATCTGTCAATCTTGGGTTGACCTTGTCCTATTATTTGGGGATTTCATTTTTGCACTCACTTTGACATATTTCCATTTAACAACCAAGAGCGAAAATGATCCATGGTGGCGGTCGGGCCCACATATTGGATGGGGCTCCTATCCCAAATGGTGTGAGGTATAATTGATACTTCACACTGAGGAGATACCCTAGTTGTTGGTGGAATCCAACATCATCAACACCTGTGCAATTAAAAACTTCATGCATTTCCATTCTAATCTTAATTTCATTGTGAGGGTTTTGCATCAGGTCTATGGGAGCTTTAATTGTTGGAGGTTTTTTTAGATTGGGCTCATAATATTTTCAGGTATAACTACTTTAGGCATGGTT
The DNA here is from genome assembly GCA_034641835.2 of Pinus albicaulis. Lineage (NCBI taxonomy): Eukaryota > Viridiplantae > Streptophyta > Pinopsida > Pinales > Pinaceae > Pinus > Pinus albicaulis. Next base: position 474,519,704 of record CM076571.1, read on the forward strand.
TTATTGTATATGTTTTCATAGGTGTTTTTTATCCCTCCCTCTCTATTCGATAATACTTCAGGAAATTTCGCATTTTGAAATCTTGCATGGAGTCTCATTTTCCAACATCTCTGCCATATTTTTCCTGGGGGAAGGACCAAGCCCTCCTCTCTTGGCTCCACCTTTCCACTAGTCTCCTAGGTTCAAAGCTTATATTCTGGCCACAAAATATAATTCTCAAGGCCACATCTATAGTTTATTTTCTAATAGGTCGAGGTTTCCTACTTCTCTTAGCTCTTTGTATGGTTCTCGTAATTAGGTAGTGTTGATAATTTTGCTAACTATAGGGGATTTATGGTGCTTACGAGATTGGGCGATGATAAGCTCCTTCATGCATCCCTTGGCTTAGGTATTATGTCGGGATTTCTCTCTTTCATAACATAGATTTCAATTTCCTTTACATGTTACTTAGATGGTTTTTAGTTTCGACTTAGTTTTCTCCCTATCGAACTTTCACTTGAGTTTGTCCTCTCCTTATATTTTGTCCTTGTTTTGGTCCACTATGTGAAATTTCTTGACTCTTAGCTCCCCTAGCTGGTCTCCGAATCAGATTTTCTTTGTGGTTGAGGGTGATTTTTATTTTCAATGGGTGTGTTTTTGGAAATTCTCCTTATTTTGACCTCATCCTATTCATTCTCGCCCTGATGGCTTGATAATGGGTTCATTTGTGTAGAGACACTGGTTGCAGGAGGGATCATATTGGTTCTCGGGCCTGAGCTCAAGCTTAGTCCTTAGCTAGGCTCTACCACATGCATACCCCTACAAAAAAATCCAATATAAATCAAAGAGGTTGAATAAGGGATTGTTAATGATAAAGAACATCACTCGAATTCTGAAGCTTTTACCATTATTGTTGATTAGTTGTCTAACATGAGACGTGCATGAGGCAGAAAAATTCAATGTATTTATACAATTGATCTTTATTGGCATATGAATTCATTGTTGGGAAAAGTACTTCACACTAGGAATGATGTTAGGGATGAGCTTCTTCTCAAGATGAAAGAACTTCAACTACAATTTCAGGATATGGGTGATCACTTGGCACACGTGGAAACCACTATTCTTCAGAAAAAAGGGCCAGATCCACCAAAAAATCCTAGGTATCTTGATCCCATAGAGGTCTCCACATTTTTTTGACATTCCACATGCATAGTAGAACTTTGATCATAACTATTATTTCCATGTTTAATATTGTTAGTTTTAGCTCTCTATATATAGTTTTTTGGCTAGCTAATATCACCTACTTTCAAAATGGTATGCCTTGATTTTTTTAGTTCAAACATCGTTTTAATGAATATGCTTACTTAATTATTTATTGGAAACTAAAATTATACTCTTTTAGCTTTGATATTGTTTTTCATGTGATAAGTCAAAACAAATATTAAATCTATGTAATTTATTAAAGAATAATCTATATATACCTTATTTAGTGAATATATATACAAAAACTTTAATTAATGAAAAAAAACACATGCACACACACACACACACACATATATATTCTACTTCTTTATATATATATATATATATATATATATATATATATATATATATATATATATATATATATATATATATAAAGTGGAATAAATAATATTTCACTCTTCTTTTTATATATAAAAAGGAGTAGAATAAATATAAAAATATATATATATTCTACTTCCTTATGTCAATAGGATGAGTAGCATTAAACTTGAGGTTTCTCAAGTTCTATCATATATATATATATATATATATATATATATATATATATATATATATATATATATATATATATGGGGTGAGTAGCATTAAACTTGAGATTTCCCAAGCTATATCATAAAATGTCATTCAAATTTTAAACTAATAGGAGTTTACAAGAATGGGCAAACTTATTTTATTTTGGTCTCTATAGAACATAACATGTTGTATGCTTTTATTTTTATTTAAAATTGTGTTTGAGCATTTTTTTAAGAAGAGATAAAAAATTTATATTTATTATTTTTTAAATTCGTAAAATTTGTATTCAAATGTAGGAAAAAAATTATATATAAGTTTTTGAAATAAGGTATTACAATCAGTTTAGGTTAAAGGTTGTTTATAATATAGTCGAATTAATTATCCATGAACCTAATAGGAATAAATATTTATGGACAAACCTATTTTATTTGGTCTATATTGATGTTGTGATGTCCTCGATGTTATGATGTTATTTGGCTTATATTGAGTTTTTAGTTTAGTTTTTTTTTTTTTTTAGTTGTTATGGATTTTTATTAAAATATCCTAGATTTAAGACTAGAAGCTTGTACATATTTAACCAAAACTTCTTATGCTGAGTTTAGGAAGTGACAAAAAGGATGGATTCATTTATTACCTTGTCTACTTCCAACTGATCTAAATTAGCTTTCTTTATACAACTTCCAAAAAACTCTTAAGAGTACTATGTATTTGCATAAAATGAAGGAAACTAAATAAAGCAAAACTAGCCTTATATGTTCTCCTCGGGGAGAAAAATTAACTTTGATTCCATGAGATTCAGGCTCTGCCTGAGAAGGAGATAAAATTGGGCTTACAATCACTTCATTAGTAGTTGCCTCCAACGAGTCTGGATTCCCCATCCGCTGTGCCGCACATTCTTCGAACTCATTATTGTTGACCCCAAATTCCCTTGCTTCTGAAATAGAAACTAGATTTCCCATCCTAAAATTTAACATATCAGTTGCCAACTATGACATTTCTAGCTTGGCTTCCACTGCACTAAGTTTTTGAGTCAATATTTCAAAATGGGCTTGAGATTTTTTCAAAAGAATTTCCCCATGCCTAGATACTAGAGTTATGATAAAATCCATATACATCATCATATAAGCTAAATGAAAAGTATTGTTTTCATCGTCAATGTTAGAATTCCCAACCATTGGGAATTCCACGCATTGAGCCTTATTTCTTGTGAACCTAACTGGAAAACTCGTAATGGAAAGTCTGGTCCACCTCTTCTTATAACCATGTAGACCTACCTTCCCTAAATCATCACTCGTTATGCCTTCAATATTGCATTGGTTTGAATGTGTTTGTCGAACAGAGAGTTAAATCGCCATAATGTAAACTCTGCAATTAGAATCCACCTCTATTGAAAACTTAAATCGCAAACATGTGTATTTCATCTCGAATAAGGAAATGGCAACTCTGTGTCTAATCGAATTTATTATCCATGAAGAGCACACTCCATATTTTCACTAACAAACAGTGGATTACATGAGTTATCCAAGTGGTTGCATGATCCCTTCCTCTGCATGAGGTAGTGAGTGTCAGAACGAGAGGAATGAAATAAAATTTAATGAATGTTCAGGATAAGGTTAGAGAATGTGGCAACTTGTGTCATGTCCATTGGTTCGAACATTAATTCCAATTGACCCCCAACATTTGTGCTATGTATATACACCTCATAGTAATGGTTTTATGATTGGATCGACATCGCCCAAAGTCAAAACTCCTTGTTCCAAAGTGACACCCTTATTAGCTAATGAGTTTTCCACCATGTTGAGATGTATTTTAACATGAAAGAAATCAAACTTTCAAATTTTTCAATTTGAAGACTTATTTTATGCAAAATGGGAGCTTGAATCTGCTCAAAATTCCCTTTGATTTTGCTCACCTGCTGGATTACAATCTTTGAATCACCAAAAACCAATAGGTGACGTATTTCTCTTGAAAGTGCCAAATCTAATCCTTGCCACAAAGCTAAAAATATATCTTGGTTAGTAGTTTATGTCCCTAATCCCCAAGCATACTAGATCTCCCTTTTTTCATCGGGGCGAAAGATAATCCCTCTTTTTTTTTTGGTAAGTTAATTTAATATATATTAATTCAAAGAGAAACATTACATAGTTGACAGGTTGAATTGGTAAGTTGCACTTAGCCAATACCAACCTTCATTTCTTTAAGAGTAGTGCAGATATGGGGCTGCCTCCTGAGAGGAAACCAACCCTGTAGTAGCTTCAGACAGTAAAAAATTACAAGGTGTGCCTTGACACATGAAAAAACAAAAGTTCTATAATATGCGCTAAAATAATTGAAAACAGAAAAGAGTTGTGTGACCTCGCAGTTATGGTGTTTTGGCAATATCATCTGTAACAGGGTCCTCCTCCTCAATGCAGCATCCGTACTCCTGCGCTATGGCTTCCTCCGCAGCAGTTGGCAGATGCGGGGGCTTTGAAGTGGGTGCGCAGAGAATGGGAGCAACCAGGTACTCAGCATCTGGTACACGTGTCCAAACACCCTCCGAGTCCATGATCCATACATCGATGTCTTCCCCCACGGTCTCTTGTACCAGAAGGGGCTTAGTTTTGAGAGGAGTGAGATGCTCTTGGTGTGCTAAGGTGGATTTACTAGGTCCCCTTCTGCCCCTCTGAGTCTCCTAAGCTGGGGCATCCTCCTCATGGCTGCGCGCAGGGCGTTGTGATGCGTCCCTATCGTGGCTACCAAAAGAGGAGCCCTCGAAGGATTCTAATCGGTTGTCTTGACCTCGCTGATAACGTCCCGGGAATGTGCCTCTTTGGCCTCTCCTGATGGTCCTTTGGCACTGACACAGAGCCATGAGGGGGATGAGTAGCTAAGGGTTGGGTGCTAGTGCATGCAAGAATACTTGTGCTTCGAGAGAACTCTCAACGGAGGAGCAGGGAAAGGATGTGTGCAAATGAGCACAGTGCAGTAGGGGGGTGCGCAGATTTGGGGGGGGGGGGGGCTACTGAGATTTCCACTGAATGCGCGCAATCGAAAGGATCTATGAAGGCAAGGAAAATCAAAGGGGAGTGCGCAGCTGGGTAGGTGCTTAGCATCCTGGCGCTAGTATGGAGATGCGCAGGGGGAAGGCACACCTCTAGTGAAAAACTCGAAGAGACTGAGGCAGCAGAAAATAGCTAAGGGGGCATAGAGGGCTTTGGAAACCAACAGGAGCAGCTTGAGGATAGCAAAATGAGGAGGCACCTCGCCTTTTGAATACCTATGGCACAAGCGTAGATGTTGTGAATTATTGTGACACGCTCACAAGTGCAGGCTGCGACAATTCTCGTGGTGCGGCATGTGATTCAGTGTATGGAAGTGGATCAGATGCATCATGGAAATCATGTAAATGATTGCAGAGGAGAGGTTCCACACCAGGTAAAATCTAGAAATGCAGGTCTTCATCAACCCATGCGTGGGAAGAAACCGTTTCATACGTGCGTGTCCTGTCACCCGCATCTGGGGGAAAGATAACCCCTCTTACTCCTTCCTCCCCAAAAATTTATTTAAAATTTAAGAAATATTTTTTCAAATTAACAAATTATTAAAAACATTTCTTTCTATGAATTTAAAAACTTTATTTTATTCATAGAAACTGATTAACATGGATATCAATTTGAGCATAGAGGGTGTGAAACAATTAACATTATGTTGAAGTTTTCAATAAGAAACAATGAAATTGGCATCCAGAAACAACATTCAACAGCCATGATCCTCGTGAAAATTAAGCACCTACACTAGGGTGGGGCCCACACAAGTTGTTTTTAGGTGTATGTCTATTTTTGTTATCCCTTAATCTAGATGGACATTAAACTGTAATCTATTCTCAATGTGGACTTGAAATAGTTAACTGAAGTGGAAAAATCAATTAACTAAGTGAATTTCGAGTTAGAGGTTGGTTGGTGGGACATGCAGAGTAATTCTAGTTGTAACAAAGTGATTCTAGTTGTAACAGAGTTGGAAGTGCAGTGGTGCATGACTTTGTGCAAGTTGTAAATAGTTTAACTCATTTAAGTGAGTTAAACTCAGTTGTGCTAGTTGTAACTGAAGATATAAGTAGTGAAAGATCAAGTGAATTAATTCAAAATTAGTGGTCTCACATGCAACTGAAGATTTACTATTATTAGCTACATGCATGCCAAATCCAGTGGAGACCCAGTTGAGTTCTAGGTGAAAGGGAAGATAACTATCAGTTGTGACATTATCTGCTTGCACACATGCAAGCACACACACATTGGATGAGCCCATGATATTTACGCAATCAAGGCAGGCAAGGCATCCATTATTCAGGGTTCTTTACCATCAGGGATTACGCAGTGGAGGCAGGTTGTCTGGAGACAGTAAATTGAGTAAGTGGTTTGCCAATTTTTGTATGACAGTGTGAGACAATTAGCTGATGTACTGAGAGCTATTGTGATTAGATTTTTGTATGTAATTGTTTCATGATCCATGATATAATATACAATAGAAGATAGTAGGGTTTTTAGCTGTAAGCTTTCCCCGGGAAATTATCTATGTTGTGTGTGATTGATCTTTCTTCATGATATTATAATTGGTGATTGTGTGTTTTAATTCCGCAAATATTTGTAGAAGTGATTCAGTATTTAACATTAGCATATTGTTAGATCGGGTGAATCCAAGATATACATGCATATTGTATAATTTCTACATGGTATCGGAGCACAGGAAATTGCAGAAGTGAAGCAACAGCTAAGTTTGTGGTTGGATAGAATTTGTATTTGCAGAAAGACTTTCTTGGTGCTACAACTTATTCAAGATCGAAATGGATTTCAATGGCTTGAGGTTAGAGTATGCACTCTTGGGTAGTTCGAAATACATTGCTTGGAAGGACAGGATGGAGGCAATACTTGAAGACAATGGCTTGAAGGAATTCATTTACAAAGATGTTCCTAAGACAGATGCTGCAAACATTGATGCATGGCAAAAGAAAGTGGTAAAGGCGAGGAGGATCTTGTTGGATGGAGTACGAGACCACATTGTCTTAAGCCTCCATGGGAAAGCCACACCATATGCTATGTGGAAGGCTTTGACGGATGTATTCCAAAGCAGCAATGACCATAGGAAATTGGCGCTCAAAGATATAGGGAAGGGAGAGGGAGGTATAAAAGGCACTATATTGCTCACCCATATTAGGGCTTTATATTGGGGTCTCTGTCCCCCGTTTGCTCACCCATATATGGGTGGGGTAGTTTGTGTATGCGGGCTTAGCAGGTAGTTGGTAGAGTTGCCCACACTTTTGGCCCCACCCCACTCACTCAGGAAGATCAAGATGGAAAAGAACGACACTATTATGGTATACTTAACAAAGTTTTTCCAATGTCGGGATGAACTTGGGAGTGTAGGAATAACTGTCATTGATCATGATTTAATGAGTTTGGCTCTCCTAGGAATTCCTAAGAGTTGGCATAGTTATGAAGACTCTTTCAACGGACGGGAAAAATTTCTGAATTGGGAACAACTGTGGTCGGATCTGGTGCAAGAGGAGTTCAGGTGGAACACCAAAGATGGATCTTCATCAAAGCATGATGATGAAGATGATTGTGCTTTGGCTACCAAGGTGAAGAAGGGGAAGGGGAAGAAATTCCATTCTAAATCTGAAGCCGGTGATGATGGCAAGGAGAACAACATGTCCAAAGTGAGGTGTTTTCATTGTCACGAGCATGGACATATTGCCACAAATTGTCCACAAAAGAAGAAGAACAAGAAAGTTGTTGGATCTGTAGCTAGTGAGGCCCTTGCCTCGCAATTTGAGCTTGACTTCTCATTGATCACATGCATGGTGTCAAGTGCATTGGGATCAGGGTGGTACTTGGATAGTCGTGCTTCCTTTCACATGACGGGAGACAAGGAACTTTTCAGTGACTTGGAGGAGAAGAATATCCAGATGCATATTGAAATGGGCGACGATGGACGATATAGTGCTACCGGGATTGGTACCATTACCTTTCAGAGGGTGTCAGGTAAAATATTTCAATTAAAACATGTAATGCATGTACCAGGTTTGAAGAAAAATTTAGTCTCAGTTGCAATGTTAGAGGATAGAGGCTATGATGTTGTTTTCAGTGAAGGAAAAGTTTTCCTGCGACACAAAGAAATAGGGCAAGTCAAGAAGATTGGGATTCGAGTTAAGAATCTCTATAGACTTGATGTCAATGTGATTTCTACAAAGCTTCCTACCATTGGGAAGTGTGATAAATCCATGCAATTGACCCTTGAGAGAGAGTTGGATTTGCATGCAGGTAAGAATGAACCTCAAGATGTGGAGTAGCCACATGGGGAGGATCATGGAGTGGGAGCAACCACTCATGTAGAGAAATTTCGAGCCAGATGGGTAGAGGGAGTGCATGCAGCTATACCACCAGGTGAGATGTGGGGCGACATGCATGATTAATCCCAAGAAGAAATTTTGGGCAAGATTCATTGAGATGGTGTGGGTCTCATGAATTGAACCTGGCTACGAGGAGCCCACAGAGTAGCAGTAGCAGGATCAGTTGGATTGATGCAGTTAGATGTCGTGAGGACATGAAATCAAAGTGACAGTGTCTGATATTGGAGCGCAGATCAGAGTTGGCAGCAAGTGCAGAGTGCATGGATGCAGATGTCAGCAACATAGAGGATCCAGTAGATGTGTGCAGTAGGTACCAACAAGTTAGAATACTTTGAACACAGATTCATTATACCGATTTAGTTTTTTGGAGGCTATTCAGTTTTAGAAGTGTTGCATGAAAAGGTTGCATGTGCGATAAACACTAGCGAAGTGTTGCATGCAATAGTTGCATGTGCGAGAAACACTAGAGAAGTGTTGCATGCATGAGTTGCATGTTGCATGTCGCATCCAATGAAATTCCTTTCTTGTTGAGAGGGAGTGTTGAAGTTTGCAACAACAAACAGTGAAATTGGCATCCAGAAACAACATTCAACACCCATGATCCTAGTGAAAATTAAGCACCTACACTAGGGTGGGGCCCACACAAGCTATTTTTAGGTGTACACCTATTTTTATTATCCCTTAATTTAGATGGACATTAAACTGTAATATATTCTCAATGTGGACTTGAAATAGTTAACTGAAGTGGCAAAATCAGTTAGCTAAGTGAATTTCGACTTAGAGGTAGGTTGGTGGGACATGTAGAGTAATTCTAGTTGTAACAGAGTGATTCTAGTTGCAACAGAGTTGGAAGTGTAGTGGTGCATGAGTTTGTGCAAGTTGTAAATATTTTAACTTAGTTAAGTGAGTTAAACTCAGTTGTGCTAGTTGTAACTGAAGATACGTAGTGAGAGATCAAGTGAATTAATTATTAATTAATTCACAATCTGTTGTGGACAATTTCGTCACCCCTAGAGACAGTCTAGAGTTACCATAGACCAGTGCCTAGGACATCTTAATATAGCAAGGAGCTCCTCATATAGCTTAGGTTGTCAATCCAAAAGCTCACTTACTATCTCTTGTTGAACAAGGAAATTAGTTTAGAATGAGACCAATCTCTCTCAGAAGCTGATACAGAGATAAGAATAGTGTAGGAACATCATGCAAAACTCCAATATGAAGACATCAGACAGTTAAGAGACAACGTACTGTAAAGAGGGCCAGTTCAGATAATATACCACAGAAATCAGATATCAGAGAATGGATGCAAAGAAAGAAATTAGGAGAAAATACCAGTTGATATTAGACTGATACCCAGATATACAACAAAACCATGCATGGGCTTGTCAATTCAAGAATCCATACATAACCCTGGTATTTTAAAAGCACCCTCCTAACACAACCGATATAGCAGAAAATATGGATAAGGTGAACATGGAACAGTATATCATGACTAGGCCTATTTAAAGCGCTTGACTAATTCCAGAAAGGGCATCAACAAGGATGAATCCTTACTGCAGACTAGTGAGCCACTCGCATTCTAGAACATGATACAAGAAGATAAATAGCATGAAATGAGATATTGTATTTACACCTAAGAGAAAATTACATACTGTGAGATACCAAAGACCAGAATCCTCATTACAGTTATAACTCCTCCTCACTGAGACCCTACGGGCAAATTACATACTGTGAGATACCAAAGACCAGAATCCTCATTACAGTTATAACTCCTCCTCACTGAGACCCTACGGGTTCTGAACCTTCATACAAAAATATTACAGAACGTATACAAAAGCCTTTCCACTGCACAGTTTGCTGATAGAAATCTGGAACCACACTAATGTCTTATTTCTGGGCTTTTATAGAAAAGAAAGAGAAATCTCGAGAAGGAGGTAGGTGGAGCACACTTAATGACTTAATTTGAACAAAATGGCGGAAAACATTCGCGCCCACACCCTGAATGAATAACATATAAATGACTGTACTTTCAATTTACAATTAACCTCCGGAAATCAATACTGAGGATGAAAATCCCTTCATAAACAGGACACAAATAATAAAATATACAAAGGCTATGTACTTGGCTGGAGGGGGAAAATCTGCTGCAATAAAGCCTTGAGGTTGCTTGTGTTCGTGCATGGTACTCTCGGCCCCTTGAGCCTGGAGCCGGAATTTATATTTTTCAGTGCCGGACACTGAACTCTTTGATCTTCTGTTGATATTCTTTGTAACCTCATTTATGTTTTCAGCTACCAGCACCCGCCTCTTTTGAATTTCCCTGGGAATTTAATAATGTTCATTTAGCTTCCATAAATGATGGTCTTATCTGTATATCTCTCCGGATCTTTGCTCCATTATTCTGCATATGTTGAATGGTCCTTTGAAATGCATTCGGTCTCTGTCAATGGGAACGGAAATTAATGGAGGCTCCCTGTTGCTGCAACCTGCAAAAATCCACAAACATTTTAAGGAAAACAGGCACTGGGACAATGGCGTGATGAGTTACATGTCTGTGATGGTGAAGACACACGGAAATGGTGAACAATGGGGAACAATGGAAAACACAAGAGAAAGGCGAAGACATGAAAGGCAGCGGTAGGATTTACAGTGGAATAGTACTGAATAAATGAGGAAGAGGTACATAACATGAATTTTGTGATAATATGTGTCAACGGAGAAAACAAATGACGGGGGTGGATGTAGATGACACGCAGGCGTATGGGGGGATTAGCGGGAGAGACGACGTGGATATTATGGAGTGGGACCCGGGGGTCTAATCGCAATCGAAATTAGAAGAGGGAGAGGGAAGGAATGACATACAGACAATTTCCGATGCGATTGGGGCGAATCCCCCTTTTAAAACTGAAATCCTAATGAATTTCTGATTTACCAAGGAAAAGGCCTTTTATACGGATAGGCGGAAGTATCGTATGGTGGGGCCCAGCAGCTCAATCGCGATCGGAGATTGGGGCATGTAGGTTATTGCAATCGCGACTGGGAGGAAGTGCGACGCGATCGATCGGGGAGGATGGAGCGATCGGGGCGATGGGGTAATCGGCGAGGCGTGATGACCCGATCAATTGCATCGCAAATATTTGCGATGGATTAATCGGAACAGTTGTAACTCAACTCGTGATTGAAACGGACATTGCGATTGCGATTAATAAACGAGGTTTTATATACATAAAACTTTATAATAAAGTTTCATAATGATGCATGGTGGGGAAGTGGTTTGAGCTAGCGGAAAAAAGGGGGGGCCAGGCCTTAAGGTAGTGTTTGAATATAGCATTTCGGCCCATTTGAATGATTAGATGAAGATTTGGTTGGGTACAACACAATCAATGGTCTCACATGCAACTGAAGATTTACTATTATTAACTGCATGCATGTCAGATCCAGTGGAGACCCAGTTGAGTTCTAGGTGAAAGGGAAGATAAAAATCAGTTGTGACATTATTCGCTTGCACACATGCAAGAACACACACATTGGATGAGCCCATGATATTTACGCAGTCAAGGCATGCAAGGCATCCATTATTCAAGGTTCTTTACCATTAGGGATTGCACAGTGGAGGCATATTATCTAGAGACAGTAAATTGAGCAAGTGATTTTCCAATTTTTGTATGACAGTGTGAGGTAGTTAGCTAATGTACTGAGAGCTCTTGTGATTGGAGTTTTGTATGTAATTGTTTCATGATCCATGATATAATATACAATAGAAAATAGTGGGGTTTTTAGCTGTAAGCTTTCCCTGAGAAATTATCTGTGTTGTGTGTGATTGAACTTTCTTCATGATATTGTAATTGGCAATTGTGTTTTTTAATTCTGCAGAGATTTGTAGAAGAGATTCAATATTTAATATTAGAATATTATTAGATCGGGTGAATCCAAGATATACATGCATATTGTATAATTTCTACACATTCTTCCACTATCGACTAGGAGAAACAAAATTCTCTTTAGAAAAAAATACATGTGGACCAAGGCAAAATATGGCTTTTCTATCTCCCCATACATTCTAGACACTGATACAAATGAAATTTTCTACATAGGGACGACTACTAGCTCATTATTGGATGAAGAAATATTAGTTGTATACCTAGTGGCTTAGTCTAGAAACAACCAAGACAAAACTATAATTTTTTTACTTAGATATGTTTGAAATATGAAAGGAAAACTTACTTGGAATCCAATGCAAGCTTCCTTCTTCTCCTTACTTGTTAGCTCCAACTCCAACTCCAATTTCTAAAAGTGGAACCTGCAAATCATCTAAAACAAGCAAGAGAAAGAAATAAACAAGATAACATATACAAATAAATCTAAACAAGAAGTCAAGGATTCATGTCCTAAATATGCATAATCAAGAGACAATGCATAGGAGAAGAAATGCACTTTTGTATTAATAATGACAAGAAAATATTACAACCTTTGTAGGCCTTGACTTTGTGAATCTCTCCCAATTATCTTGTCCTTCCTTTGCCACAATGCTAAGCCTTTAATCACACCTAAATAACTTGGATGGATTATGGACCTCTAGACATAAGTGAGTAGCATAAGGGCATAATCAGAGTCTCCAAAAGCCAACCCAAGCTCTATAGTAGGTGTAGGATTTATAGGAAAAATGAGGTAGTTTTGGATTTACCATTCTAGGGCTTAGATCCACATTAGAGGGAGGTAAGTTCTCGGAGATAAGAGACAAGACCTAAATAGTAGGAGTTTGAGATATGATCCAACAATAAATAGTTAAAAACCACACCTAAAGATTCTAGAAAGAGAAAAATTGAAATTAATTTTTATTTTTCTTCATTTCCAGGTGTTCATCACACATTTTTGTGAAAGAAACTTTCCTTGGCCAACGCAAATTGCATGTGTGCAAACCATGTCAACGTAGGGTGTCTTAAAGACAAGTGTGATGATACACAAATTTAGGGTTTTTAGCCAATGTAACCCAATATTCTTGTAACTTTTGGGAAGGGAACGCTTTTGGATTTGTATGGGATTGATGAAAAGTGTAAATGGATGCTGATAGATCTAGGTTCAGGGCCATTTGTTTGAATTTGACAAAATAATCTATAACAGATTTCCCCCTAAAATACAAAGTCAGAAGTAGTGGTTGTGGACTAAAGTTCTTTACCATGTGAAAATTATGGATCAAGAATCGACTGGATGAGGTCATCAAATGACTGTTACAATACATTATCATCATGATATCCTTATTGAGGTAGGCCTAACCATACTTAGCTCATAAGCCAATTTACATGTACATTGATTAAATTCACGTCCATTAATTACACATTGTGGACCCATGCTTGGATGGATCTTTATATGACCATAACCATCATACTTCATAAATCTTGTATGAATCCTAATATCGTAGCCCGGATGGATGAAACTAGATTCAAGGTCTTCTACCGCATCACTCAATAGTACGAGTCTAACCATGTATAGATTTGTTGGAGTCAAACATGGTAGACACCATCTGATTACAGGCCAATGAAGAAAACCATTAGTAGACGAGAGAGGAACCACCGATAATGATAATGGTCCTCAAGGTACTAAGTGTAATTTATGAGGTGTGAATAGATGAGTTGGAGTTGAACACCTCACATAATATTCCGTTTGAAGGCCAATGATGAGAACCTGGCATCGAAAGCAAGGAGACTTGCCATTGAGGTATGCAAGTTCTAAGGCACCGAAGGGAGTTTCTAAGTGAACTTCCTAGATAATGTGTTGTCGTCGATAGGAAGTGACCTGTCGCAGGAGGGCATTAATGTATCCCCCATCAACGACACAAAATGGGTATCAAGATTTGAGATAGAATGTGATGATTCAAAGTTGGTCCAAGGATGGAAGACATGAATAAGGCTTAAGGTATTGTAGCGGATGTCAACTGAGGGTGGATTTCTCTTGAACATATCAATGGCACTTTCATGGAGTTGGCAACATTGACTCAAAGACCCATCATGACAGATTTCAATAAGGTGTGATCAATAGATAGGAAAGTGGATTCCCCCCAACCCACAACATTCATGGAGGTGAAAGAGTGTCACTAACCACCCAATTATGAAAAAGTAGCAAAATAATGACTATTATTACAACAAAATAACCCTTAATTTAAGGAAGCTCCCCATATCCATTAATAGGGAGAATGTCTTCGACAACTCTCTAAACCCTATTTTAGTAACATAGTTAGTGTGTATATTTAAGTCATAGAGGGATAATACTTTAAAGGATTTTACCTATGTTAGTTCATCAATAAATTCAAAAACAAAAGATTGCAACATTCTTTCTCATTCATTACCTATTTATTCCCAAGGCTTGTAACTCAATTGTTTCTTTAGTAAACCAAGTTGTAGCTTCACATATACAAGTCAATGATGATTTTCCTTTAGGTATATTTGATGAAAAAACTTCTATTGAATGTATTTTTGGAATTTAAGTAAACTATTCCAATGACCTCCCCTCTTAGGACCACAACTTTAATGACCTTGCTCATTGGAAACTATTATTGATGGGCATGCATTAATGCTTCAATCTCACCAAGTTGATGCATGTTACCTCTAAGCCTTCATGAGAATGGCTTCATCCAACCCTCCTAAATTATTGCTCTCCTTGTGAAGGTAGGCTCAAAACGTTGCAAGTGAGCCACTTGGAGGAGGCATAACATCCCTAATATTCTATGAAAGCAAACAATTAGAGCATTGGAATCACTTCATAATGAGGGCATGTGAGTAAGCTACTTGGAAGAGTTGTAACATGCACACTAGAGGACATCATGCTCAAGATTACTATGGTAGATAAATGCATTTGATTGTCATTTATAATAACATTTGGGAAGGAAACATTGCATGGGTAACTACATGACAATCTAAGAAGCTTAATCAAGGAGCATATTTGAATTAATACATGTGAAGTCAATGGCACAAACAAGACATGCGAATCATTTTCAGGGTTCAATGCTATGGTTTTAGATGTATTTATCTCTTACTTTCTCTATGTCACTCTTATGTAAAAGAAAGGACTTGCTACTTTGCAACACCCCTTGTTTGTATTAGATCACATGTATGTTAATATGTCATAAATAAACGATTGACCATTTTAGATAAATAGAGATAAGAAAGCAAAGAAGTTTTGGTGTGGAGTACTTTGATTTATAATATGTGGTTTCAAAGTTTTTTAATACTTGGATTTTCATTTAAAGAAGACAATATTAGATCTTATTGAATTTGAAAAATGTAATGACATGTAAAGATTTCAGGGGTTGTGATCTAATAGGGATAACTTAGTAAATCGGTACAATATCATATCCACATCAAAGAGAAGGGTGATGGAAAATTTTGATGGCAAAGGGTTTAATCTTCACACACACATATATTGTTTAGGTTTAATGGTTAAACATATATATTTCCATGTAAGAGATCATATGTTCAAATATGATGAGGGTAGAGTATGTACATATATGTAAATTTTAGTATTTGAATGGTTGGATGGAGCCAAGTCCCTCATCTCACAAACAAGAGGATCTTATACACCAATTTGGTGTCTAGCTTAGTTGTAACCTTAAAATTATATATAGAAGAAGAAGAAGAATTGTAGCAGGCTATTTTACTCCACAAGTTTCAAAAACTTACAAAAGTAGATGGTTTGACCACAAATACCCCTTCGTAGCTTTAAAATGGATATTGCAACATATTCTCAGCTAGGATAAGTCCTTTTAGTGGATGTTATTAATGCTAGGACTGCAAGTGAACAAGCTAACATTCTTTGTTGTAAAGAAGATTGCGATCCTGTTTAGATTATAGAAGAGAGTAATCATCAGTGGGAAAGAATTTTAGAAGGCAACAAAAGTTGCAATCTCTTTAGGGAGTAAATGCTTACTCTATATGGGGCATTTGATTTAGTCATTTGCAATGGTTTGGGTAGATGGGCAAAGTCTAGTAATTTCACATGTACTACCTACAATGGTGCACGTGTAGTAGATTATGTAATTTGTTCATATGGTATGTGTGATAAAATAGAGGAAGATTTGATTGGGGAATAGCTTGGGGATATACCAACATAGATCCATCTTAAGTATAGATCAAACATTAGCCGAGAGGGGCTAAATTTCTTCACGTGCAAACTTTTTTAGAGTGTGAAATACAATGTGTTATTTTTCATTATTTAAATTGTATTTTTGAATGCTAAATAGAGTATATATAGGACCAAATAAAATTTTTAACTATATCAAAACATATTTTTTTATTTCCATTTATAGATAAATATGAAGTTGACATTGATATAAATTAGGCACAATCGATCACGCACATCAACACTTGTAGAACATGTGGAAAAGTCTTGTCACCATGTTTGCATTGAGGACTCCAAATTCATTGCTAGGGTGGATCACTTCCATCATAGGAAGCTTAGGGAGGCCTTTGAGATTGAAAGGCATGCGAGGAATCTCAATAGGGATGATGGTTGGAAGTTGAGTAAGAGTTGGACTCCAGCCCTGTCTAGATGATTTTTCTTCCCTTCGCTAGGTATCTTTTTCCTTTTGGTATTTTCTTGTTTTTAGGGTTTTATTTCTCTTCTTTCTTCTTTCCCCGTGTGTGAATTTTACTTAAACCCTTTTTTTTATCCTTTGTTTATTCATCCCCTTGTTGTTTTCTTATTCTTTTTCCTCCGTATTATCTTATAAGTATATTATATAATTTCCTTTATATTTTCTTATATTGATAATATATAGTTTTTATCTCAATTAAAACAATATTTATTAATTAATAATAATTAAAAAATTTAATCAATGTTGAATTTATAACCATTTATAAAATAATTAATATTTTATTATTATATCTAATTAAAAGGTATAAAATAAAATTTACATATATAACTAATTAACTAATTCTTTAACGTCTAGTTTTTAACAAGCTAGTTTTCTGATACAGATTCCGGGCAATGATGCATCCACACTATTTATTTAGGAAGATCCTTGGACTTTTTCACCTTGTCCCGAGGATGAACCACATTGGCTAGTTCGAAACGTCGACCAAATCTTAATGATGTGATTAATCCGAAAGACATTTATCTATTTTATGGATCACAAAAGTCTTACATTTAACATCGATATAAATTAGTTAATATATATTTTTAAATAGTTTATTTAAATCTCTGGTTGAAATATTATTGAAAAATATAAGATTTAAACATCTAATTCACATTTTTTTAATACTTCCCATTACTTTGCAACATATTCATTTTTTTAATTATAGCCCACATTATTTTTCTATTTAGAACATAATTTTTATATTAAAAAGGCACAAACGAACAAACAAACTTACACATCCGCTCATACTAAGATGTAGAATAAACCTCTCAACTCAAAAATTTGATCACAAACCAATTTACTTAAGTTTCTTAATTCTAATAAAATTAAATTAAGAGATTAAATAATATAAATTACAAATACAAGGTCTCGAGTTAACAATCTTTATAATTTTTTGCCTTGATAAACATAATGTCACCCCCACACACACACAAAAAAAAAAAAAAACCTAAGATTGAATCATAGCAACTACCACCCACAAACCTCTAAAAAAGATAAACCTGGCTTCAAACTAAAGTAAGACCTCAATATCGATCAGCAAATTCCAAGTGAGAATATTCACCATTATATCGAATTCAATGAACTCTTCTATAAAGATGTGTTATCAAAATTACAACCGACATAATTAAAAAAAATTATATAATTAAATATAGTATGTGACATTGATGGTATAGATAAACACGAACACGGGGTTGACACTCTGACGTTGCACATTTAAAAGAAGGAAACCTTTCCACGATACCCATTACAACTGTCACTTTTGCACTTTGAAAAACAGGAAAGAAGAAGAAACTTTCACCTCAATACAATTCACTTTCTGCTTTACTGTGAAACGACACCCTCAATTTATATAAATGTCCCCACCATCAGCCCATCTGCAATATCTTTTTATAACTACCCCGCCGAATTCCACGCCTACTGCACCACGTTTGTCCATGGATGGACCTAACGGGTACAATATCCAAGATTTCAATTCCCCCAATAACTTCGTAGCGAAGGAAAACAGCGATCGGGAAGGAGTGAAATGCCATAAAAAATTCCTCTGCTACCTTCGTGGCGAAGCCAAACATAGATTGAGAAGGACAGTAATGCTATAAAACAGATTTCCGGAAGGGCAATGCTCCTTCGCATTGTGCATTGGGTAGTAAAGAGTGAGGGTCGCAAATCCTAAGAATAAACTAATCTTGTTTCTTGTGACTGTAACCCTAGTAAATGGATGAGAATGAGAAAGTGGTGATGACGACGATGGGGGATTTGCCAGAGAGCTGCATATCGCACATACTCTGCTTCACTACACCCGGAGATGTTTGCAGGCTCAGCGCTGTCAATCAGACGTTTAGGTCGGCCGGCAATTCGGACTCCGTGTGGGAAAAGATGCTTCCAAATCAATATCCCTATCTTCTTGCACGGCTCGATTCGCCTTTGGAAATCAATTCCAAGAAAGAGTTGTATTTCGCCCTCTGTCATCCCAATTGGATCGACGGGAGAACCAAGGTACGAGTGTATTTATGCATGCTATAATTCTTTGTCTGAATCTCTTTCAATTTCAATTATATATATTGGGGGAAATTTCTGTAATTTTATTAACTATAAATAAAATTACATCCATACATGCTTTTCAGCATCCCATCGTGACAAAAAAGTGCCGCAGATAGCTGTCCATACATATACCAGCATCAGAACTATATCCATAATACTCCCTGTTGACTGTCCATAAAATACATCTTTCCGAAAAAAAGACTTACACCGCTGATATGTTCTCTCATATAGTAATTGATAAGAATTCATAAAAAGTCTAAAGAGATTAGTGTAAAAGAGTTGATGCCGTTTAATCCCACCGTTGTCCATATCCATTGACCCTTTTTCTCGCCTTTCCATGGAGATTTGCAGGTCAAATGGGTCTTGTGTTTCATTTCATTGTACTTTCGGTTCTGTTGATGGTTGGTCAGTCTCATTGGGGGCTACTTCATCTGCTGCTTCTTCTGCTTCTTCCTGTGGATCACAGGGTGGGAATTGCCACCCTTTTGGTACCTTCCCATTCTTTTTTTTTTTTGCATCTGGACAAGTATTTTGCAGATGTCTGGTCTGCCTGCAAATTCTGCAACGAAAAACTGTGTTTTCATAATCTAGAGACTATGTCCAGATTTGTTGTTTATTTTTCAACTGTATACTTTCCGGTAATCCTTTGCTGAGATCAACTTGCACACAGATGCGTGCGAAGGTGAATATCCTTTCCTCCAAGCGTTGTGTGTCTGTTTTAATGTATTTCCCAATGGTGTTCCCGACACCTTTTAGTACTCTTTCATTCCATAAATGCAGAGGGAGGTTGTGAAGCCTTATTTGTGTCAAATTCTGGGAACCATGGAGTGATGAACAGTCCAGTAGAGCCCCGCAACCACGATCCCTCTCAGAGTATAGTGTCTTTGAGTTTTGAGGATGCAAGTTTGACAATGAAAAATCCCTCGTAGCAGAGATGAATTTTGCAGTCCATGGTCCATCTAGTGAAGATCCAGTGGAAGAGTTCCATTGGTTTGGGCCAAAATAGTTGAATTTGCAAATAAGTGCTTGTGCTTCATATGTGGTGCGATGTTCCTCTGTCTCTGGTGTGTCAATGGACAATCCTGGTATGTGATGCAGTTGGTCTACTATATATGGACTCGGGGTACCTCTCACTGGTTCTGTGGGTGCATTATCTTTGTTTTTCCCTTGCAAGATATTCTTGTAGGAGGATCCTCCTTTGTTGTGTGTCTGTTTTGAGTTGTTGATGCTCCTAGCCCCCCCTTGGCCTTTGGTGTTGCCCTGTTCTGCAACTCCTCCTCTCAGCCTCAGGTTGAGTATGATGGTGGATCCTGGACCGATTTGGTAATCCATGATTGACCTGTGTACTTGTAAGATTTAACCTCCGGAGAGGAGAGATTGCAGGTATGATGGAAAACCCATGGTTTGGTTGATGCTCTGTTTCAGATTATTTACCTTCTCTGATCTGGTTACCCAATGTAATATATTTTCCCCTCAGGTGTTCTAATAAAAACTTGAAAGTGGGTAGGTGATACCTTATGCTTTGTGTTGGGTGCGCCTTTCTTGTCTTCAATCGCCTCCCTTTCTAGGAGCAATAAGGCAAATGCGTTCGTTTGGTGCAGGGGTCTCCAAGCAATATTTTCTAGCACCAAGCAGCCAATGGTGGCCTTATCCTTGTTTTCTGCAAAAGAGACTCGCGACTGCAGGTAACAACAGAGGACAGTGTGACCCATCCTCTGCCTCCACTGTGAAGCTGCTTCCATACCATTCATATGCTGTCCAGGGTTTATCACGAGTCTCTGTGCTTTAAAATCTGCCTCCGCCGAAGAGAACTTTGTTCGGATATGATGTATGCGAGAGGCTTTCCTCATTAAATCCCCATCACCACCGAGAGATAGCATCTGTGCTCTGTCTCCGAAAGCCATTTGAGGGTTGAGAAACAAGATAGCAAGGTGAAATCCCGAGTTGGAGCAAGTGGAAGAGGGTCTAGAGTCCGCGGGGGCTCCTAGACTTCATTGTCTACAGTGAAGCATTGTATTTTCGTCGCTCGACCGCTCGTTCTTGGGGCCAAAGACCACCATGCCAGAGTGATGCCTCCCTTCATCTGTGCTCTTGTGAGAGGTCGTCGTGGTGTTGCCATGAATGCCAGACCAACAAGCCCTAAAATCTCTGCTCTCCATCGCTCCCGAAAATCTTTTCTGTATATATATAGGATAAAATAAGTTATCAACATCAATAACCATAAAAAATGCTATCATGAACATGGAAATTGCAAGGATAGATTATAGCTTGAATTGTGACACGAGGTTATGAGTTTTGATCTATGGACTTGGTAAATGGCTATGAGGTTCAATGAGGTTCACCAAACCTCAAAATTTTTTAAGGTTTCAGAAATTCGAACCTCAAGGTTGAAGTTCGACGAACCTTGTGACATAGGTTGGGTCCATGAATAGAATGGTTTTGTAAGTAGTCCCAAGTGGGGGCTATTTTCTTGAGAAGCGACCATGTAACTAATTTTTCTCTTGAGGGAAATTTGATCTTCCAAAGTTTTTCCCCACCAAGGAGCTGTATGATTCTAGTTGGCTTGCACCATTTGTGAAAAGATTTTGGTGAGTACTTCTTCGAGGGGTGATGGGCCCAATGAGCTGATCCAGGGAGTCAGAGAGAGAAACAAAGGGTTGTTGTAAATAATGAAAACAATTTCCCAAACCCAAATGTGTTCTTCTTCCATTTGTAATTCATGAGTAGATAGCAAATTCCAAGTGCCTTTTACTAGATCTTTGCTAGAGATTTGACCTAAGAATAGGAATCCTTCATGATTAAGGACTGAAACTAGGGGATTAGGTAGTAGATGATTTTGTTGGCTCCCCGTACAAGAATCTTTCTCAAGTAAGACTGCTAAGCCATTCTCTATTTTCCAATATAGTCCCTTACCAATTAGAGGGATAGTGTGGATGATGGTCTTCCAAACAATTGACCCATTTCGTGAAAAATTTACTAGATTACATATCTAATTTGTGGTTGATAAGGGTCTTATATATTTTTGATACATGGTTTCAACCTAGAGGCCATTCCCATAGATAAGGTGCCAGACACCTTTTATTGCAAGTGCTTTTTAGAAGAGAAGGTGGTTATTGAGGCCCCATCCACCTTGAGTTTGTGATGTGGCATTGGATTTCCATACAGTAAGAGCAGAAGGTTTCTTGTCATGTTTTCTAGCCCATAGAAATCAAAGAGACAATTCCTTTATTTTATTTAAGATTTCCTTGGGAATCCAGGGAAGAGAAGCCCAATGCACTGAGATTGCTTCTACAATTGATTTTACTAGAATGCGTCTTCCAACTCGGGAGAGTCATCTATTACACCAGATTAGAATTCACTTTTCAATTTTTGAGAAAAGCCAAATATTTTATGCCTTTCTTCATTTCAAGAGGATATTGCATTTTCAATGATAGGGATTTCCTCATGGGATAGTCCCTAGCCACATACCGAGGAATTTTCTCTATCAATTAACATACCAGTTTCCAGGGAGAATGTTTACAGCAAGCCCTGTAGATGTTCTAGGTGTCTAAAGTTCCCATCAGAGAAGATTAAAATTTCAACAAACAAAGAGCAAGTGTGATATGGAACAAAGATGGCTTATGGAAATCCCTTTGACAACCCTTATGTGGATAGCATCATTTAATAAAAAACTTAATCCTTCCGTCTTAAGGGAAAGAGAAAGGCGTAAGTGGACAACCTTGACGGAGAGCCCTATTTGCGTTGAAAAAGGGGGAAGCTGCCTTATTGATTAGGGTTGCAAAGGATGTCGAATTGATAGAAGATTATGACCCAAGTGACAAACTCATATGAGAAACCCTAATGGAGAAGAAGTAGCCTGATATATAAAAAACTTAATTGGTCAAAAGCTTTTAAGAGATCTACCTTTTTATACCACTGCTTTTTTATTAGAAGATAGGAATAGGATAGAATGTAAACTTTCTTTTTAAAATCCAAATTTCTTTGATGGAATGTTCTTTGAACGAATGTCCTTCAAATGGATAACAATGATATTGGAAATAAATCTATAGATAGAGTTCCAGAGAGAGATTGGTTTAAAAAGGTCAAAGGATGAAGGGTTGTCGGAGATGGGGATGACAACAATAAAGGCAGATTTGAATGGGGTTAATATTTTTCGAAGTCACTATAGAAGTGATTGTCCTGAGAATCCAAGGAATAAAAAGAGAAACATGGATGAAGTGAATGTTGCCGATGAAGGATCTCCAAAGAAGAACAAGACCGAAGGATTAGAAATAAAAAACCCACACTACTAAGTCCTCTCTCTGTTAATCCACTACTCTAAGTTTTGAATTGTTTTCCTTTATGCTTTGATTTCTAGTACTTATAGGTTTAACATGATTTGGAAAGAACATTTTTGATTTGTTTTGATAAAGTTATAGGTATCCCTTGAGATTGGATTAAGAGGGAGCTCTCACCATTTTACTAGAGATGAGTATCTTACTCCTTGTATTATCTTTTTATATTTGGTTTCCCTCTCTTATCTAAGATGTGTTTTTATTAGATGCTAATAGCATCTCTTTTCATAGTTTCCTTATTTAGGAAAAACTTGTTGAATGCTCAAGGGTTATGGAGGAGACCTCACAAAACAAAGCATGACAAAAAGTCCTCTTGCAAGAGAAGTTCTTCAAGGATTAATGTCCTACAAGGTTTCTTAAGAAACAACTCAAAAGTATGTCTTAGATCATAAGATTTGTTTTCCTCATGAGAAAGGTATATTCATTCCTTTTTAATAATTTATTTTACATTACTAACATCGATATGTCTAGGACCTTTGAATCATAAAGATTCTTATTTGGTTTGGAAACACGGAGTGATGAACAGTCTAGTAGAGCCGTAGAACCATGGTCCCTCTCGGAGTATAATGTCTTTGAGTTTCGAGGATGCAAGTTTGACAATGAAAAATCCCTTGGAGCATAGATGAATTTCGCAGTCCATGGTCCATCTAGTGAAGATCCAGGTGAAGAGTTCCATTGGTTTGGGCCAAAGATAGTTGAATCTGCAAATAAGTGCTTGTGCTTCATATGTGGTGCGATGTTCCTCTGTCTCTGGTGTGTCAATGGACAGTTCTGGTAAGTGATTCAGTTGGTCTACTATATATTGGCTCGAGGCACCTTCGACTGGTTCTGTGGGTGCATTATCTTTGTTTTTCCCTTGCAGGATATTCTTGTAGGAGGATCCTCCTTTTTTGTGTGCCTATTTTGAGTTGTTGATGATCCTAGTCTCCCCTTGGCCTTTGGTTCTGCAACTCCTCCTCTTAGCCTCAGGTTGAGTATGATGGTGGACCCTGGACCGATTTGGTAATCCATGATTGACCTGTGTTCTTGTAAGATTTAACCTCCCGAGAGGAGAGATTGCAGGGATGATGGAAAACCCATGGTTTGGCTGATTCTCTGTTTCAAATTATTTACCTTCTCTGATTTGGTTACCCAATGTAACATGTTTTTCCCCTCAAGTGTTATAATAAAAACTTGAAAGCCGGTAGGTGATACCTTATGCTTGGTGTTTGGTTGCCTTTGTTGTCTTCAATCGCCTCCCTTTCCAGGAGCCCCGAGGCAAGTGCGTTCGTTTGGTGTAGGGGTCTCCAAGCAATATTTTTTAGCACCAAGCAGCCAGTGGTGGCCTTATCCTCGTTTTTTGCAAAAGAGACCCGCGACTGTAGGTAGCAATAGAGGACAATGCAACCCATCTGTTGCCTCCACTATGGAGCTGCTTCCATACCATTCATACACAGTCCAGGGTTTATGACGAGTCTCTGCGCTTTAAAATCTGCCTTTGCCGATGAGAACCCCGTTTGGATTTGATGTATGCAAGAGGCTTTCCTCATTAAATCCCCATCCCCATTGCAAGATGGCACCCATCCTTTGTCACTGAAAGCCATTCGGGGGTGTAGAAACAAGATAGAAAGGTGAAACCCCGAGCTGGAGCAGGTGGAAGAGGTGCTAGGGTCTGCGGGGGCTATCAAACTCCATTGTCTGCGGTGAAGTATTGTATCGTTGTCGCCAGGCCGCCCACTCTTGGGGGCCGAAGACCACCAGGCCAGAGTGATGCCTCCCTTCATCTGTGCTCTTGTGAGAGGCCGCCGCGGCGTTGCCATGAAAGCTAGACCAACAATCCCTAAAACATGCGCTCTCCATCGCTCCCGAAAATATTTTTTGTATATATATATGAAATGAAATATATGATAAAATAGTAAGTTATCAACATCAATAACCATAAAAAATGCTATCATGAACATGGAAATTGCATGGATAGATTATAGCTTGAGTTGTCACATGAGGTTATGAGTTTTGATCTATGGGCTTGGTAAATAGCTATGAGGCTCAATGAGGTTTGCCAAACCTCAAATTTTATTTTAAGGTTTAAGAAATTCGAATCTCAAGGTTGAAGTTCGACGAACCTTGTGACATAGGTTGGGTCCATGAATATAATGGTTTTGAAAGTAGTCCCAAGTAGGGCCTATTTTCCTGAGAAGCAGACATGTAACTAATTTTTCTTTTGAGGGAAATTTGATCTTCAAATGTTTTTCCCCTAAGGAGCTGTATGATTCTAGTTGACTTGCACCATTTGTGAAAAGCCAAATTTTGGTGAGTACTTCTCCGAGGGTGATCAGCCCCAATGAGCTGATCCAGGGAGTCAGAGAGCGAAACAAAGGGGGGTTGTAAATACTGAAAACAATTTTCCCAAACCCAAATGTGTTCTTCTTCCATTTGTAATTCATGAGAAGATAGCTAATTCCTAGTGCCTCGTACTAGATCTCTCCTAGAGATTTGACTTAAGAATAGGTATCCTTGATGATTAAGGCCTAAAACCAGAGGATCAGGTAGTAGATGATTTTGTTGGCTCCCTGTACAAGAATCTTTCTCAAGTGAGGTTGAGCCATCCTCTATTTTCCATTATAGTCCCTTACCAATTAGAGGGATAGTGTGTATGATGGCCTTCCAAACAATTGACCCATTTCGTGAAAATTTTACTAGGTTACATATCTAATTTGTGGTTGATAAGGGTCTTATATATTTTTGATACATGGTTTCAGCCTAGAGGCCATTCCCATAGATAAGGTGCCAAACACCTTTTATTGCAAGTGCTTTTGAGAAGAGAAGAAGGTTATTGAGGCCTCATCCACCTTGAGTTTGTGATGTGGCATTGGATTTCCATACAGTAAAAGCAGAAGGTTTCTTGTCATGTTTCCTAGCCCATAGAAATCAAAGAGACAATTGCTTTATTTTATTTAAGATTTCCTTGGGAATCCATGGAAGAGGAGCCCAATGCATTGAGATTGCTTCTATAATTGATTTTACTAGAATGTGTCTTCCAGCTCGGGAGAGCCATCTATTACACCACACTAGAATTCACTTCCAATTTTTGAGAAAAGCCAAAACCAGTCCGCTTTTAAATATGAGTTGGGTTTAAAAAGAAACCCCAAATATTTTATGCCTTCTCCTAGTTTTTCATTTCAAGAGGATAGTGCATTTTCAATGATAGGGATTTCCTCATGGGATAGTCCCTAGCCATATGCCGAGGAATTTTCTCTATTAATTAACATACTAGTTGCCAGTGAGAATGTTTCCAGCAAACCCTATAGATGTTCTAGGTGTCTAAAGAAATCCCTTTGACAACCCTTATGTGGGTTTTCTCGTTAAAAAATAATGAGTGACACACACACACTCCCTCTCTCTCTTCAATTGGTGATCTTCAAGTATTGGATTTCTTCATACGAATGATAATAAGTAAGAATTGCATCCATATGACATTGCTCCCCATATCCATTAATAGGGAGAATGTCTTCGACAACTTTCTAAACCTTATTTTAGTAACATAGTTAGTGTGTATATTTAAGTCATAGAGTAATAATACTTTAAAGGATTTTACCTATGTATGTTAGTTCATCAATAAATTCAAAAACAAAAGATTGGAACATTCTTTCTCATTCATTACCTATTTATTCCCAAGGCTTGTAACTCAATTGTTTCTTTAGTAAACCAAGTTGTAGCTTCTAAATCAATATCCCTATCTTCTTGCACGGCTCGATTCGCCTTTGGAAATCTATTCCAAGAAAGAGTTGTTTTTCGCCCTCTGTCATCCCAATTGGATCGACGGTAGAACCAAGGTACGAGTGTATTTATGCATGCTATAATTCTTTGTCTGAATCTCTTTCAATTATATATATATATATATATATATATATATATATATATATATATATATATATATATATATATATATGGGGAAATTTTTGTAATTTTATTAACTATAAATAAAATTACATCCGTACATGCTTTTCAAGTGCCCCAGATAGCTGTCCATACATATACCAGCATTAGAACTATATCCATAATACTTCCTGTTGACTGTCCATAAAATACATCTTTTCGAAAAAAAACTTACACCGCTAATATGTTCTCTTATATAGTAATTGATAAGAATTCATAAAAGTCTAAAGAGATTAGTGCAAAAGAGATGATGCCGTTTAATCCCACTGTTGTCCATATCCATTGACTGTTTTTCAGGCCTTTCCATGGAGATTTGCAGGTCAAAGGGGTCTTGTGTTTCATTTCGTTGTACTTCCGGTGCTGTTGATGGCTGGTCGGTCTCATTGGGGGCTGGTTCATCTGCTGCTGCTTCTGCTTCTTCCTCTGGATCAAAGGGTGGGAATTGCCACCATTTTGGTACCTTCCTAAGTCACCTTATATAGGGATACGGGGATTCGAGAATCGGATTCGGGATACGGTGACCCCCGGAACATAACACTTCTGGGATACGATACGTTATATATTATTTTATTAAAATATATATATATATATATATATTTAAAAAATATATATATATTAAAAATTAAATATTTTTACACAAATTCATACAAATTCATTGATTCAAACATAGATTTAAGATCTTAGATACTCATACATGATACATTGAAATTTGAAACATTGATACACATCATACAATTGTCAAATTTACTCAGAAAGACAAGATAGTAAGATATTGTAGTTTTCTCATTAAGTCATCCGAATCAAAATGTGTTACATAAGTACACTGCCAATGGCAAATAGAAATAGAAAATACAAAAAAACTACAGTATCCAAGACTACAAGCTTGAAGCCTCAATGAGTTAGAGTGAATGAGTCATCAATCCTCATCATCATAATCAGCATCACTGTCCTCATCCCGATCATCATGCTCACCACTGCTCTCCTCTGACTCTGATGCATCCTCCTCCTCTGTCATCTCTGCATCTGCTGGTGTGGAGGATGACGCCTCTACTCTATCATCAAATGTGACACGCTCTAGCACTGGCGCATTGAGATCCAAGTTGGCCAATGCCAACTCAACACTGCTGTCCAAACCCATATCATCAGGAAAGACATCCCATATCTTTGTCTTTCCCTTCAACCAATCCTCCCTCTGCCTGTAGATGAGACGAAGGTTGGTGTGCACATACACCATTGTCTTTGCCCTGGAATGCTCAAGCCTGCTCTTCTTCACACTATACAAAAGTTGTGTATGCGATAAAAAAAAGGGTTTAAGGAAAATTCACAGACGGGGAAAGAAGAAAGAAGAGAAATAAAACCCTAAAAACAAGAAAATACCAAAAGGAAAAAGAGACCTAGCAAAGGGAAGAAAAATCATCTAGACAAGGCTGGAGTCCAACTCTTACTCAACTACCAATCATCATCCCTATTGAGATTCCTCGCATGCCTTTCAATCTCAGTGGCCTCCCTAAGCTTCCTATGATGG
Source organism: Pinus albicaulis (assembly GCA_034641835.2). Classification (NCBI taxonomy): domain Eukaryota; kingdom Viridiplantae; phylum Streptophyta; class Pinopsida; order Pinales; family Pinaceae; genus Pinus; species Pinus albicaulis. The sequence goes on from CM076571.1 coordinate 474,548,290, forward strand.
AAGTGATCCACCCTAACAATGAATTTGAAGTCCTCAATGCAAACATGGTGACAAGACTTTTCCGCATGTTCTGCAAGAGTTGACATGCGTGATCGATTGTGCCTAATTTATATCGATGTCAACTTCATATCTATCTATAAATAGAAAGAAAAAAATACGTTTTTATATAGTTAAAATTTTTATTTGGTCCTATATATACTCTATTTAGCATTCAAAAATACAATTTAAACAATGAAAAATAACACACTGTATTTCACACTCTAAAAAGGTTTGCACGTGAAGAAATTTAGCCCCTCTCGGCTCATGTTAGATCTATACTTAAAATGGATCTATGTTGGCATATCCCCAAGCTATTCCCCAATCAAATCTTCCTCTATTTTATCACACATACCATACAAGCAAATTACATAATCTACTACACGTGCGCCATTGTAGGGTACGGTCGGGATTCGCCGTACCTTGTACGGATATGACTGTACCTCGTGAATCGGGTACGAATCCTGGCGAAACGTATTGGATTCGCCGGATTCGGGATTCGAAGCCCCTGGGGGACGAATTCGGTTTCTTAGGTACCTTCCCTTTTTTTTCCTGCTATCTCTTTTTGCATCTGGACAAGTATTTTGCAGATGCCCGGTCTGCCTGCAAATTCTGCAACGAAAAGCTGTGTTTTCATAATCTAGAGGTTGTGTCCAGATTTGTTGTTTATGTTTCAACTGTGTACTTTCTGGTAATCCTTTGCTGAGATCAACTTCCACACACATGCGTGCGAAGGTGGATATCCTTTCCTCCAAGTGTTGTGTGTCTGTTTTAATGTATTTCCCAATGGTGTTCCCGATACCTTTTAGTACTCTTTCATTCCAGAAATTCAGAGGGAGGTTGTGAAGCCTATCCCAAACTGACATTTTCGATATAGACATAGAATTTTTGTCAAATTCCGGGAACCATGGAGTGATGAACAGTCCAGTAGAAATACATCTTTCCGATAAAAAACTTACATCGCTAATAAGTTCTCTCATATCGTAATTGATAAGAATTCATAAAAAGTCTAAAGAGATTAGTGCAAAAGAGATGATGCCGTTTAATCCCATCGTTGTCCATATCCGTTGACTCTTTTTCAGGCCTTTCCATGGAGATTTGCAGGTCAAATGGTCTTGTGTTTCATTTCGTTTTACTTTTGGTTCTGTCGATGGCTGGTCGGTCTCATTGGGGGCTGGTTCATCTGCTGCTTCTTCTGCTTCTTCCTCTGGATCAAAGGGTGGGAATTGCCACCCTTTTGATACCTTACCATTTTTCTTTTTTTCCTGTTATCTCTTTTTGCATCTAGACAAGTATTTTGCAGATGCTCTGTCTGCCTGCAAATTCTGCAACGAAAAGCTGTGTTTTCATATTCTAGAGGCTGTGTCCAGATTTGTTGTTTGTGTTTCAACTGTATACTTTTTGGTAATCCTTTGCCGAGATCAACTTCCACACACATGCGTGCGAAGGTGAATATCCTTTCCTCCAAGTGTTGTGTGTCTGTTTTAATGTATTTCCCAATGGTGTTCCCGATACCTTTTAGTACTCTTTCATTCCAGAAATTCAGAGGGAGGTTGTGAAGCCTATCCCAAACCGACATTTTCGATATAGACATAGTATTTGTGTCAAATTCCGGGAACCATGGAGTGATGAACAGTCCAATAGAAATACATCTTTCCGAAAAAAAAGCTTGCACTGCTAATATGTTCTCTCATATAGTAATTGATAAGAATTCATAAAAAGTCTAAAGAGATTAGTGCAAAAGAGATGATGCCGTTTAATCCCACCGTTGTCCATATCCATTGTCTCTTTTTCAGGCCTTTCCATGGAGATTTGCAGGTCAAAGGGGTCTTGTGTTTCATTTCGTTGTACATCTGGTTCTGTCGATGGTTGGTCGGTCTCATTGGGGGCTGGTTCATCTGTTGCTTCTTCTGCTTCTTCCTCTGGATCAAAGGGTGGGAATTGCCACCCTTTTGGTACCTTCCCATTTTTCTTTTTTTTCTTGTTATCTCTTTTTGCATCTGGACAAGTATTTTGCAGATACCCGATCTGTTTGCAAATTCTGCAACGAAAAACTGTGTTTTCATAATCTAGAGGTTGTGTCCAGATTTGTTGTTTGTGTTTCAACTGTATACCTTCTAGTAATCCTTTGCTGAGATCAACTTCTACACAGATGCGTGCGAAGGTGAATATCCTTTCCTCCAAGTGTTGTGTGTCTATTTTAATGTATTTCCCAATAGTGTTCCCGATGCCTTTTAGTACTCTTTCATTCCAGAAATTCAGAGGGAGGTTGTGAAGCCTAACCCAAACCGGCATTTTTGATATAAACATAGTATTTGTGTCAAATTCCGGGAACCATGGAGTGATGAATAGTCCAGTAGAGCCCCAGAGCCACGGTCCCTCTCGGAGTATAATGTCTCTGAGTTCTGAGGATGGAGCAGAGATGAATTTCACAGTCCATGGTCCATCTAGAGAAGATCTAGTGGAAGAGTTCTATTGGTTTGGGCCAAAAACAGTTGAATCTGCAAGTAAGTGCTTGTGCTTCATATGTGGTGCGATGTTCCTGTGTCTCTGGTGTGTCAATGGACAATTCTGGTATGTGATTCAATTGCTCTACTATATATGGACTCGGGGCACCTCCGACTGGTTCTGTGGGTGCATTATCTTTGTTTTTCCCTTGCAAGATATTCTTGCAGGAGGATCCTCCTTTGTTGTGTGCTTTTTTTGAGTTGTTGATGCTCCTAGTGGCCCCCCTTGCCCTTTGGTTCTACCCTGTTTTGCAACTCCTCCTCTCAGCCTCAGGTTGAGTATGATGGTGGACCCTAGACCGATTTGGTAATCCATGATTGACTTGTGTTCTTGTAAGATTTTACCTCCATAGAGGAGAGATTGCAGGTATGATGGAAAACCCATGGTTTGGCTGATGCTTTGTTTCAGATTATTTACCTTCTTTGATCCGATTAACCAATGTAATATGTTTTTCCTCTCAAGTGTTGTAATAAAAGCTTGAAAGCGGGTAGGTGGTACCTTATGCTTTGTGTTCGGTGCGCCTTTGTTGTCTTCAATCGCCTCCCTTTCCAGGAGCCCCTGGGCAAGTGCGTTCGTTTGGTGTAGGGGTCTCCAAGCAATATTTTCTAGCGCCAAGTAGTTAGTGGTGGCCCTATCCTTGTTTTCTACAAAAGAGACCTATGGCTGCAGGTAACAGCAAAGGATAGTGCGACCCATCCGCCGCCTCCACTGTGGAGCCGCTTCCATACCATTCATACACGGTCCAGGGTTTATGATGAGTCTTTATGCTTTAAAATCTTCCTCTGTCGACAAGAACCTCGTTCAGATTTGATGTATGTGAGAGGCTTTCCTCATTAAATCCCCATCCACATCGTAAGATAGCACTCGTGCTCTGTCACCGAAAGCCATTTGCGGGTCGAGAAACAAGATAGCAAGGCGAAAACTCGAGCTGGAGCAGGTGGAAGAGGGGCCATAGTCCGCAGGAGCTCCGAGACTCCATTGTCTATGGTGAAGCATTGTATCGTCGTCGCCTGACCGCCCGCTCTTGGGGCCGAAGACCACTAGGCCAGAGTGATGGCTCCCTTCATCTGTGCTCTCGTGAGAGGCCGCTGCAACGTTGCCATGAAAGCCATATTAGCAAACCCTAAAATTGCTCTCCATCGGTCTCGAAAATCTTTTTTTGTATATATATATATGTGTGTGTGTGTGTGTGTATTAAAATGAAATATAGGATAAAATAGTAAGTTATCAACATCAATAACCATAAAAAATGCTATCATGAACATGGAAATTGCAAGGATAGATTATAGCTTGAGTTGTGACACGAGGTTATGAGTTTTGATCTATGGACTTGGTAAATGTCTATGAGGTTCAATGAGGTTCGCCAAACCTCAATTTTTTTTAAAGGTTTCAGAAAATCGAACCTCAAGGTTGAAGTTCGACGAACCTTGTGACATAGGTTGGGTCCATGAATAGAATGGTTTTGTAAGTAGTCCCAAGTGGGGGCTATTTTCCTGAGAAGCAACCATGTAACTAATTTTTCTTTTGAGGGAAATTTGATCTTCCAAAGTTTTTCCCCACAAAGGAGCTGTATGATTCTAGTTGACTTGCACCATTTGTGAAAAGATTTTGGTGAGTACTTCTCCAAGGGGTGATGGGTCCCATTGAGCTGATCCAGGGAGTCAGAGAGAGAAACAAGGGGTTGTTGTAAATACTGAAACCAATTTTCCCAAACCCAAATGTGTTCTTCTTCCATTTGTAATTCATGAGCAGATAGCTAATTCCAAGTGCCTTGTTCTAGATCTCTCCTAGAGATTTGACTTAAGAATAGGAATCCTTCATGATTAAGGCCTGAAACCAGGGGATCAGGTAGTAGATGATTTTGTTGGCTCCCTGTACAAGAATCTTTCTCAAGTAAGACTGCTGAGCCATCCTCTATTTTCCAATATAGTCCCTTACCAGAGGGATAGTGTGTATGATGGCCTTCCAAACAATAGACCCATTTTGTGAAAATTTTACTAGATTACGTATCTAATTTGTGGTTGATAAGGGTCTTATATATTTTTGATACATGGTTTCAGCCTAGAGGCCATTCCCATAGATAAGGTGCCAGACACCTTTTATTGCAAGTGCTTTTGAGAAGAGAAGAAGGTTATTGAGGCCCCATCCACCTTGAGTTTGTGATGTGGCATTGGATTTCCATACAATAAGAGCAGAAGTTTTCTTGTCATGTTTCCTAGCCCATAGAAATCAAAGAGACAATTGCTTTATATTATTTAAGATTTCCTTGGGAATCCATGGAAGAGAAGCCCAATGCACTGAGATTGCTTCTACAATTGATTTTACTAGAAGCCCAATTGATCCCTCATAGCAAATTACAGTTATTGGTTTAGAACGAATTCTTAATATATGGCTTCATCTATCTGGAATTGAAATTCATAATTGGGCATTTGATATGGAATACTCAGATTGTCCCTTTTCGGGCTAGTCTATTTTTGTCTGGCAGCCTCATTTCTGTATATTATGATATTTTTTAAGGAAAATCAACTATTTGGGTCATCTTAAAATTGGCCAAAACCCCCAAGAGTCAATTTTCATGGACAAAGCCTCCCTATAGAAGTGGAACTCAGACTACCGACATAATTCCAACTGGATTTAAAGCCAAGATTACTCAGAAAAACAGAGCATTTTAAATGTTGTTTATCCCACACTTCTTGATTGCACCTAGTGAAGTGACCTGTATCCCACATCTCAGCTAAGGGAGATAATGTGTCTCATCCATCTGTAATACTTGCAATTCAAATTAAATTTTCCATCTATTTTTTTGATAATGATTTGAAACTAACCATTAAATAGAACTCACACCTCATTTGTTGATAAAGCTTTACTGGTCTTAAGTTTTTAGTTTGCCAAAGCTGATGCATCTGCAAACCTTTTTATAGAATTTGTAGTGTTGTTCGTAGATGTTAGCTATGTGCCTGTGCACGAAAAAAATTATCTCTAAATTTAAAAAAGCTACCAAATTATTAGCTGATTAATGTCAGTTGAAAGTAGAACGGTTTACCTCAAGAGAATGCTGCAGCTATAAACGTGGGGAAGTTGTAACTTGATCTGAAATTCCACTGACTTCAGAGTTCTAACTTTGGTCATAAATTCAGTTTGAATTGATTGACAATATCACATGGGGCCAACACTATGATTTTTTATATTTAGTTAGGCAAATAGTAACCTCAATTACCCTGTGTTCATTGCCTGCCTTGCTCCTTTATTTTGTGCTACTTTAGTTGCCACTTAGAATATCCTAGTTTTTTTTATCTTAACTGAATGTTTATATTTGGCACTAATGACATGAATGTTTCTTGATTTCAGAAGTTCTGGATAGAGCAATCAACAGGCAAATTGTGCTTTATGTTGTCTGCGAGAAATTTGAACATAACTTGGGGAGATGATGATCGGTATTGGCATTGGGTTTCTAAGGATGAATCCAGGTAATCCAACGTTCTATTCTTTCTGTTTTTGGTTAATACCAGCATGACAGTTTGTAAATAAAAACTAATGATGCAATTTTGACTTTTGACTACAGTTTGAAGGAGATCGCTGAACTAGTTGCAGTATGTTGGTTCGAAGTGACAGGTAGTTTTGACTGCAAGCTTTTGTCTCCTGGTGCAGCATACAGCGTTTCTTTCAGACTCAAAGTCCATGAATCACCCCGCGGCATTATTCGGTTCTTTAGTCTCAGAACTTTTTTTCCCCCTATGTCTCGAGCATATGGATGGAATCGTAAGCCAGTAAAATTCTCACTTACAACTCCTTGTGGCGATCACCAGATATATGCTCGATATTTGAGTGACATGAATCAGCCTGTTGAAACTGAAGGGTACCAGATGGCTCCCTTTAGACATGTAGAGGAAGGTTGGATGGAATTTGATGCAGGCAGATTTGTTGTGGAAGAAAAGGGAGATAATCCAGGAAATATAGAGTTCTGCATGAGAGAATGGGAAGGTGGGAATTGGAAAGGTGGACTTCTTTTAGAAGGGGTTACGATCCTGCCCATTTCTTTGGTCAGGGGAAGAGCAGAATGATGTAAATTTGGTTCTATTTCATCATTGACTAATTTAAGAGATTTGTTGTGTATGGCAGTCTTGTCATGTCCATAGAGAAACTGATCGTCAATATTTTAGGTAATTTGGAAAATGGAATATATTGATTTCTAATTCCACTATTGATTCTATTACATCATTGAATACTTTTAGTGATTTGTAATATATATGGCAGCGGGAAACTTATTATCAATATTTTGGGTAGTTAGAAAGTGGAATATTTCAATTTCAAATTTTACCGTTTTCAACTTTATTGTATCTCTACTTGATTAATGAAATAAATTTAATATACAGAAATGAATATTACTAATTAGAAAGTTTCTCTCATTTCTGTTCAACTCCACTAGTTCTCTGGTACATTCATTGTACAGAATGACTATAGCAGCTTCTCCATGGAATCTCTCATTTCACTGTGTTATCTCTCATTTCTGTGTGTTCAATTCTATGCATTTCTCAAGTAAATTCAATGTACAGAAATGGCCATAGCAAAGTTTCTCTCATTGCCATTAACAGTTGATTGAGGAGGACTGTTTTATGCAATGCTCAAGATTTAATAATTGTCCTTTCAGCCTTGAAATGTTTTAGTCATGGTTTTATTTATTATCTGTATCTGTTATATGATCGCTAGAACAAGAAAAGGAACTAAAAAACGAGTTTGGAACTACCTTAAAGAGAAGTGAGGTAAGGGGGGTTTAGGATTAGGGTGCTCATGCTCAAGATCACTCAAGGGTATATGTCTTCTAAATGCTTCTTTTAGCGCCAAAAGAGAATATACAGTTCTGAGTGAATTTGTTCTTTGGAGATTCTAATGGCAACTTTATAGATTGGATTTCAAGAACATTTCCGAAGGATTATACATACCTCGAAAGTTTCTGTTCTTTTATGTTTATTGAACTTGTTAAACAAGTTGTTCCCAGGAAGGTATACATTTACTAGAGGTTTATCTTTGTAGGGAGCTAGTTACGATAGTTGGAAGAATTGCGGGCAGATATGAAACAGCTCAAAACTTATGAAGTTTTATGGTCCTGACAATCTCTTGGTGGAGATTCTACAAGATGTAGCTTATGGTTAGCTGGTTAGGCCTGGGAGCTTATTAATGCAGGACTTATCAAGCTTATTCCACAAGATTTTAAAAGGGATTTGGTAGGGGGTTGACACCTTTTACTCATCCCATAATATTCTACAGACCTTAGCTAAAGCATTAATAGGGCAAATAAATTTCCTTGGTAATCTTACAACTATTTTCTAATGGGCTTTAGGGGATTGCCCAAAATTTCTTGTTTTGAGACTTGATTTTGACAAACCTTTTGATAAACCTTATGACAAGTTTGAATGGGATCACATCTTTATTATGTTGGATTAGTTGGGGTTTGATGCCTTCTATCACATTAAAATCAATGGAGACACTCTTTTCATGGGCATTGAAAAGTGTTAGTGTGAATCCCGTACTTTCAATCCTACTATTTACAATGAAATATTTGGCAAGGCTTCCCTTTAGGTCCTTATCTTGATGTGATTGTAGTTGATGCTTTAAGCAACTTCTTATCTTTATGTGATTGTAGTTGATTCTTTAAGCGAGTTTGGAAGCAGTGAGAATGCAAGACAGGATTTTCTTAACCTAGCAAAAACCAGCTACCCAATGTTCACTTTGTGGATGATTCTATGTTATTGCCTCAATTGAATGAACAATATTTGGTGGGCACTATTATATGCTTGAAGACATTTGCAAAAGTTTTTGGATCAATGGTTAATGGAGTGAAAAACTGAGGTCCTTTTAATTAGCCAAGTTGATTGTGGTTGAACCATAAATGGAAGCGAATAAAACCATGAGAGATCATATGTTGTTTGGGCATTCTATTTGGTATGCAACACTCTATTGTTAATCAGTGGAAGTGGATACTAACCAAGCTTCAAAACAAAGTCAAGCTTGTAGGACTCTTTATCATGTATGTTGGAGAATGCGGTAGGGAAACCATTAATTCAAATTCTCCTTAACCTTAATAATTTCATGTGAACTTTAGTTATCTTCTTGTATTTCTTTATTAGATCTTTTCATCAAACAATTATCAAGAGAAAAACAATAAAGGCAATGGCCTCAAGTATTAGGCTCCAAGCTAGGGCAAAACCCTTCCAAGGGGAAAAGCTAGAAAGAATCTCTTCTTCTTATAGAATTTGCTACAAATGAGAAAACCGAAAAAATCAAGACCCAAACCTCCTCCAAGCACCAAGTGAACCCTCCAACAAAGCTCCTCCAAATAGTCAAAGTTAAACCATTTCAACAAAGGTCAAACCCTTACAGAACTGCAACAAACTTAGAATTTCGGTCAGACCTGCAATATTTTTGCAACTTCGGCCTGTGCAACAGCTCAGTAACTTCGCACATGTTAGAGAAATTAGGGAAAAAACTAGATTAGAAACTTGTTCTTCCTTCTCCCTTGCTTCAACTTCTCTCTCCTTGACTTTCTTCTTGTATTTCACACTTCAGGCGAACTTCTTGATTGCAAATCAAATTGGTCTCCAAATGAGGTCGAGTAGCATAAAATTATACTCATTTGTGGAGATTGAATAACCCTCTCTTGGCCAACTTGTGCTTGGCAGGGTTGACTTGTGCTAGGAGGTTTATTTTAACCTAAGTTGCACGAAACGGGGAAATGGAAATGAGTTTCCGAAACGGGAAGCGATATGAAACGCGACCTCCCCAAATTTTGGAAACAGGAAAACGCGATATATATATTATAATTAAATTTATATTAGAATTTAGGACATTTAAGAAATGTTATGTGAAATCATAATACATACATGATAAATTCAAAGCATAAACTATTACAAGTTACAAGACATTTACTCATGAATGATAACAGAGACATAATAAAAATAGCAATATCCAAATATCCAAAACCAGCCTTTATTGTATATCAACATCTCAAAATCAGCCTTTATTATATATATGAGGCTACAAGTACAATAAAGACTATGAGCATGTCAAGTCAAGATTTTGTTTGAGTGATGGGTACATTTTTAGTAGGGTCATGATAGAGGAGTTTGACAACCAATGTCACTAACATTAAGGTACATAGAGGGATTGATGCTCTTGATTAAATATGAGTTCCATACCCTAATACATGACAAAATCCGATGGAAACATTGCAATCACCCAATCCCGAAATCCTGAAAAACTGATAAGTCTGCTAGATTTTGAATGAGATATAAAATTCTACTTTCTCCATATGAAATCCAATGAGGTCGGAACCACTCTCAAACATCCTGAGTCATTTCATGGTAATGTTAAAAATTTAAGTAAAAGTGACATCCTTTTAGTTTAAGAATTTAACATTACCATGAATCGCATATAAATACTAGGGCCATAGGCTTGATCATTAGAAGCGAAGCATCCAACACAAATAAAATGAATAAAATAATAATACATTGCACAAATCCCAAAAAAAATTAAAGAAAATTCGAAATTTAATGTTGTTTGCAGGGGAAACATTGTTGTACGGCCGGGAAACATACCAGTACGGCCGGAAACACGTTTCTCGGCCGTACGGTACGGGTTTCCCCGTTTTCGTTTCGTTTTTTGCCTGAAACGAGGCTAGGGGTGACGTTTCCTGCAACTTAGATTTTGACTTTCTAAACTCAAAAATTCATTTACATGGTACATCTTTCCCAGTTGGGTCTTATATACATGACATTGACTCGACTAATGACAATAAATCTTATGACATGACAAACCCTATAAGCATGAAGAACATGCTTTACCAAGAAGACCAATCAAAATAAGATTGAAACCCATGCTTTAAAATAATAAATTTTCTTTCTTCTAATGGGTTGTTACATAAGATATACATATTGACATGAGTAAAATGACAATTATGAAGATTGAAACTAGTTACATTTTCTACCACCCCCTCTTAACTAGGGATGTATTCATAATAGTACACTTGGTACAAGGATATTCTCAAATTGAAGAGTTCTCATAAGAAGAGTCTGATTGGTAAGCCATCTTTAAGCATCAACATCATGACTAGGATTGTAATCATATTAAGGCCTTAACTTGACAAGCTCTTCTTATATTAGAGCACAATGCTGAGAGTCTTAGATACCACACTACCTCTTCAATGTACATATTCCATCCGAATGTTCACTAGGTATGTCCTTTTAGGGTTATTCTTATCTGGGATTCCCAATCCTCAAGGAATATTAGTTGGATACTTGTCCAATCCTCAATGAGTGTCAGTCCACTTCCTATCTTGGATTTTCTATCCTCAAGGAAATCACAGATGCTTATCCAATCCTCCATTCTCTCTACCATGGCCTTCACTTAGACATACGACTGTTAATTTTGGCTTAATGCATGACTCATGATATACAATGTCCATCATCCCTCCCTCTCAACCAGGGAGGATATCCTCATTTCCACTTGATCCGGGAATAGATCCTTGCTCCTTATCAATTAGTTGAGGAGACTTCTTTACTCCCTCTTAAGCATAGAGAAGATTATTTCACTTCCTATTAAATCAGCTACCAGTTCTTCATGGAAATAGCTGCAAGTCTCCTTCTTTCCTTTGTATGTCATCATATTGAGCTTCTTGCTTCCTAGATGTTGTGGAGCCATCTTTTTCTTTCAATCTTGTGACAAGTTTCAGGCCATCAACCTTGCATATTACTTTCCTTTAGTCTTCATCAATGAAGGCATTATATTGAGTCTTATCATATCTCCCTCTAAACATGAAAGTGATCTCAATGAACATTAGGTCATCCTCTTATACTGCTACCTTTCCATTCCAAGATGATATCGACATCTTGACCACATGATCTTCCAAAGATTACGAAAACCATCTTCTCAATCAATGTATTTATTGAACTGAGTTTAGAACAAAGAGTTGTAGATACTTGCCTCAATTGCCATTATGCATTTCTGCAACATTCTTCCACAAGGTTTGTTTCCATAGTGTACAAGAATCCTTCTCCATGCATTCACTTTTAATTAAAATGCCCATGGATCAAACTGATTTGTAAGCTACAAAATCTTCCTTGGAGTTGTCATTGTTAACTTTCTTTCTTTCTTCTTGAGACTATTATTGATGTTGCTCAACATTGTTATATTTATGCCATGCAATCTGTGAGAGAGTCTTGATCTCCATCCATTCCAAAGCATGTCAAATTTCTTCTTTCGAGCATCATGCAACCATATGGAGGTCTTACCAAGCACACTTTTATATCCAACTCTTTCTACAAGATTCTTGTAGATATGAACCTTGACCTAGAGAAGAGTTACTTAAATTATGCATACCTTTGCTTCCATACAATCATCTAGCCATTGTTGTTGAAGAATGTAACTAGGTTCGGTCTTCATAGTTGTATGAGTCATAATGAAATGTATTTATCAAAAGAAATAAATTATTATTATTATTATTTTGACTTATTAAAATATGAGTTTCATGCTTGGGTCATCATGTTCTAGGTCAAAGTCCCCATTGAGGACTTTTAGGTTTTATATTGAGTCATTAGAGTCATTGTCCATTTTATAGAACCTTCTTGGGCTTTTTAATTATGTAAAAAGAATTATTATTGAGTTAGATAAGTCATTTGTCACCTCCACACCAAGTCAACCCTCACTTGATCAAGTCAGCCTACATTAGGGTAATTTGACCCACAAAAGAGGCTATTAATAGGTGCAGTTCGATTCATTTGGAGGACATCAATCACACAAGTTCGATTTACAAGAAAAGGAAGCAGAAAAAGTGTGAAGTTACTGAAGAAGGAGAAGAATTACACAAAATGACAAAATCTAAGTTTCTGGTCATCTCTCACATGTGTGAAGTTACTGTGCAACTGCTTCTAGGTTGAATTTTTTGTTGTTGCTTCTAGATTGAAGTTTCCGCTGTTGCTTCTAGGTCGAAGTTTCTGCTGCTGCTTCTAGGTCAAAGTTTTATGTTGTTGGTTCTAGGTTGAAGTTCTGCTGCTGCTACTAGGTCGAAGTTTTGTTGCTGGAAGGTTATCATCTGTAGAAGAAGGGAGGGTTGACTTGGTCACTGGAGGAAGTCTGTGTCTAGGTCAAAGAGTCTTGGATTATTTCGTGAAACTACTGAAGGAAGAGTTGTTGATTGGATTTTCCCCTAGATAGGGGTTTTTTTGTGGATGTCAGCCTACATTTGGTGTCTTTGATCTTCGTGCTATGATTTTGGTAATTGCTTGATGAACTAAGATAAAAGAACACAAGAAAGTTAATAAGAACATAAGAATATCACTAGTAATTATCAACATAAAGAAAATTTTTCTGCCTTTTTTATTTTCTAGCATGGTATCAGAGCTAAGGTGAAGAAGGAAAAAGGCAACCTAAAGATCTATTGAAATGAGAATAAGGAGTTTTTAAGAAGTTGAATAAATATTATATAAGGATTCAAGCCTAACCATGTCTAACTCATTGGAGGGAGAATACAAATTAGAAGGATCATCCAATTACAGGGCATGGAAACAGATGATGAATCTCATCCTCGAGAAGAATAAAGTCTTCGATCTAGCCAAAGGAAAGGTGAAGAATCGTATAGATGAATCAAGTGATGTAGAGAAAACAAAGTTTAGAGAAATAGAGATACTAGCAATGAGCCCTAATGGTATGTGAAAATTTCTGAATGTGACTTATGCAGAAATCTAAAACAAACTTTCACCGATTCAGATCTAAAACAGAAAAGTACATGCACACATAGACAAAGTGACACAAGGGTTTTCTGGACAATAGTCCTCGGAAAAACTCAACGCTGGAAAACTGGTCTTTTGGCTACTGGAGGGTTTTATTATTAAGAGTTTTACGAATATAGCAAATTTGGGTTCCAGATCTGGAAAACTCGACAGAGAAAATATAGATCTGCAGTTAACCTGCTGTTCTGAAGACAAAATATTGACTGATCCACACCCTCAAACGAGATTTACAGGACTCAGCCAGATCTTGGCCCTAGAAACCCTAGTGCTGCCCATTATTAAGAGTTTTACGAATATAGCAAATTTGGGTTCCAGATCTGGAAAACCCGACAGAGAAAATATAGATCTGCAGTTAACCTGCTGTTCTGAAGACAAAATATTGACTGATCCACACCCTCAAACGGGATTTACAGGACTTAGCCAGATCTTGGCCCTAGAAACCCTAGTGCTGCCCCTGAAGCCTCTGCAGCCTCTGCGACCCTCTGCTATGGCCTGGAGAGGGTTGTGTAACCTGAGAATGGGTGACGCAGACCCTACGTTGTCCTTGAGGGACTCTGCGTAACCCTTGAGGGTCTCCTGTTGCCCAACGCTGCCTCGGGAGAGACTGCGTAGCTGAAGCTGCCCTTGTGCTGCGCAGCTCTCGCTTCTCTGCGCTGTCGCTCTCGCTTCTCTGCGCTGCCGCTCTCGCTTCTCTGCACTACCGCTCCTGCTTCTCTGCGCTGCCTCTAGAAGCTGCTCTGCTTCTTGCTCATTCTAGGCACTGGGTTCAGACATCCCCTTTGCCTAAACTCCCCTCTCTGTAGCTGAAACATTTCTGGAAATTATTAGTGAACCACGTCCTAGAATTCCAGCTTAGATCCCGTTTGCCTAAACTCTCCTCTCTGCAGCTGAAACACTTTTGGAAATTCTTAGCAAACCACGCCCTAGAATTCCAACTTAGATCCCGTTTTCCTAAACTCCCCTCTCTGCAGCTGAAACACTTCTGGAAATTCTTAGCAAACCACGCCCTAGAATTCCAACTTAAGCTTTAGTGCTCTGCCTCTGTGTGTGTCTACAAATGACCCCAAGCCTTTCCTTTACATTTTTCTCGTTGGGAAACCAACGACCATGATCAGATCTTGAATCAATGGCTAAGATTAAAAGAAAGCTTGACCCGTGTGACTCAAGACAATTTCATCACATTTTTAATTGAATTAACTTTAATTATTTAGTTTTCCGAAGTTTAGACTTAGGAAATACATTAAAATAATTAATTAATTAAATATCTCCCAAACCACATGAAATTTCCCAAATCCTTTTCTGGGTCTTGTAGAATCAGGTGTACTCTAGTTCCTCCACAAATTTTGGGAGCTAGAGCACATCCGATGCTAACCCAATACACAAAATCTCAACACTCCCTCTTAGCACGGAGTGTGCTCTAGCAATACATCACACCATGTATCACAAGATTTTGGGCACTAGTTTTTGTGCTGTTGATGCTTTGGCCTGCTGCCCATGACACTGCCACCGTCACTGCCACATCTGTACTGCAACTCCCTCTCAATTTGATGCATCAGTGTTGCCATCTGCTGCACTGCATCTTCAGTTGCTAAGAGAAGCAACTGAATCTCCTGCCCAATCTTTGATAGACAAGTCAGTTGGGTTGCATCCTCATCACTGAAGCTCCATTGGTTGCTGATTTGTGCCGTCATTTGAAGGATGATGCACAGCTACAACTCTGCATTGCGTAAGCAGACTCCCTTTTGCATTGCTGAAGTCAAATCAGCCCCTTGTGTTGAAATCTCTCATGCTGCTACTGCACTGCGCTGTCCTCTTGAAGCCTCTATGCTGTTGCAGCTCTGCTCTGCATTGCTGAAGTCACATCAGCCCCTACGTTGCTGTTGCATCTACACTCCGCTGCTCCTTCTAGCCTTCAGATCTGCCTCTGCTTCATCCGTGATCTATGCACCCATTGTTCCACTTGTCTCGCTACTGTCTTAAGGCTCCCGTATCTTAGATGTGATCCGAGAGATGAGCTGCTCAAGGATCCTGCCCGCATTTTGTAGCTGCTCTATAGATCCATGTTGCCCCACTTTCGTGGTTCATGAGCGCTCATGTCTGCATCGTCTTTGGACCCATCATCCGCCACAATAGCCTTGGAAGAAGAGGTTTCCTTGTTCTTTTGCTTCTGAGGACAATTACTGGTGAAATGTCCTAGTTCACCACTCCAGAAGCACTTGATCTTTGATAGATCCCGCTTCTTCTTCCCTTACTGCTTCTTTGATGCCAAGGCTGCAGCTTCTTCATCTTCCTCCTTCACCTTACTCGATCCCGTGTTGTACTGCTTCTTGGTGAATCTGCGGAGTTCTTCTTGACGCATGATTGCCCACAAGTTGTCCTAGTCAGAAAGGTCCGCTCTACCCAAGATACTTTGGACAAAGGTTTCCCACTCATCTGTGACCGCATTGAGAGCAGTCCTGACCATCACATCACCCTCCACCTTTGCACCCGTAGCAGTCAACTGGTCTCTGATCGACTGTAATCTGAAGAGAAAATGCTCCATGTCTTCCCCCTTGGTCATCATGAATGACCGAATCTGAGTCTCCAGAAGCATCTTCCTCTGGACAGACTTTCCCTCATATAGGGATGTTAAGGCCTTCCACATCTCATTAGCTGTTTTCTTTTCAGCTATGTGTGGGACAACATGGTCCTTAACTCCATCAATTATCAGCCGCTTGGCATGCCCCGCAGCTTCATTATGCTTCTTCAGGAGATCTGCATCGGTCGGTGTGTCCAGGACTTGTTCTGCATGGTCTCTTAGAGGATATGCCTCTAGGACTATTAGGATTCTAGCATTTCAAACTGCAAAGTTTGATAGACCATCCAATCTATCCTGATCACATAGTCCGTGAGGTGCCATTTGCTCAGAAATCTGTCAGAGCTCCTCTTCTCTATGCTAGAGATTTGGATCTAAGGTCCTTGGCGAAACAGGCACCTTCTGCTCCCTCTGACAACTGATCTCCCTTCTTGGAAATCTACCAAATCAATCAACGATTAATCTCTCTGCGATCCTTTGATCAATCTACAAGTTTCTTTGGCTAGAAACCCTCTGAGAAGTTGATCTCCTCCCACCCTTTGTCACTAATGCTTAGCTTAAAATTATGAAAACTTCAGAAATTTAACCCCACCAGCACCTTCTGAATTTCTGCAGCTTTGCTTCAGGCACTTCTGGATCAGATAGCTTCAGATGCGTGTCACCCTGGCTGGCTTCAGACAATTCGAGCATTGCCTTTGCGTAGTAGGTATGTGGGCTTGCATGGAGACAGCATAAGACTGCGTCACCTTGCTTTCTGCGTGATTCTGCTCCCTCTGAAACTGCGCTGTCCCTTCAGATCTGGCCTTCTTCTGCTGCTGCTACTCTTCTTGATGCTTTCTGCAAGAGTGACCCTGCTAGATCTGCAATCACTCTGATACGATGTGAACATTTCTAAATGTTACTTATGCAAAAATCTATTGTTATATTTGGTTATGCTTCTCCTACTTAATTAAGTGATTAATGTTGAAACTTCAGATTAACATCGAAGCAAACACGTAACAAACTTTCACCAATTCAGATCTAAAACAGAAAAGTGCATGCACACATAGACAAAGTGACACAAGGATTTTCTGGACAATAGTCCCCTGGAAAACCCAATGCGAGAAAACCGGTCTTCTGGCTTTTGGAGGGTTTTATTATTAAGAGTTTTTTGAATACATCAGATCTAAGTTCCAGATCTGGAAAATCTAATAGAGAAAATACAGATCTGCAACTAACCTGCTGTTTTGAAGCCAAAATATCGATTGATCCACATCCTCAAACGGGATTTACAGGGCTCAGCCAGATATTGGCCCTAGAAACCCTAGCGCTGCCCTAGAAGCCTCTGCGTCCCTTTGCACTTGCCTGGAGAGGGCTGCGTAACATGAGAATGGGTGACGCAGACCCTACGCTGCCCTTGAGGGACTATGCGTAACCCCTAAGGGTCTACTGCTACCCAGCGCTGCCTCGGGAGAGACTACGTAGCACTTGTGTAGCTGAAGCTACCCCTGCGCTGTGCAGCGACTGCCCTTTCTTCTGCTGCTGCTGCTGCTTCTCTGTGCTGCCTTTGGAAGCTGCTCTCTGCCTCTTGTTGATTCTAGGCACTGGGATCAGACCATCCCCTTTGCCTAAACTCCCCTCTCTGCAGCTGAAACACTTATGGGAATTCTTAGCAAACCACGCCCTAGAATTCCAGCTTAGCTTCAGTGCTTTGCCTCTGTGTGTGTCCACAAATGACCCCAAGCCTTTCCTTTATATTTTTCTCGTTGGGAAACCAACGACCATCATCAGATCTTGAATCAATGGATAAGATTTTAAAGAAAGCTTGATTCGTGTGACTCAAGACAATTTCATCATATGTTTAATTTAATTAACTTTAATTATTTAACTTTCCTAAGTTTAGACTTAGGAAATACATTAAAATAATTAATTAATTAAATATCTCCCAAACCAAATGAAATTTCCCAAATCCCTTTCTGGGTCTTGTAGATCAGGTGTACTCTAGTCCCTCCACAAATTTTGGGAGCTAGAGCACATCCGATGCTACCCCAATACACAAAATCTCAATATGGTAGATGGAATAAAAGATAATCTCATCCCATATATTTCTAACATAGATTTTGCTCAACAGATGTATGAGGCCTTATCCAAATTGTTCACAATGACGAATCTTGGTCAAATTGCAAGTCTTAAGAATGAACTTAAGAACTATGAAGATGACAAAGGGTGACATGTGGCATCTTTCTTTGTAAGGATAGCTAGAATCAAAGATGACCTCCAAGCAATAGATGAGATAGAACCTAAAAAATAGCTCGTGATCACTGCAATTCTAGGACTACCAACATCTTGGAGTGTCTTTGCATCAGGGTTCAAAAGTTGGAAGGACACTCCTACATTCAAACAATTATGGAATGCATGTAGTCAAGAAGAAGTCATAATTTCATTAGTAAGCAACGAAGAGAATGAAGAGGAGAAAATTTCAAATGCTTATTTCGCTCATCACAAGAATAAAGGAACCTTCAATAAATCCAAAGGGCCAAGGAAGAATATAGACCTATCCAAGATTGAATGCTAAAGTTGTCACAAGGTTGGTCATTATAGAAGTGATTGTCTTGAGAATCCAAGGAATAAAAAGAGAAACATGGATGGAGTGAATGTTGCCGATGAAGGATCTCCAAAGAAGAATAAGACCGAAGAATTAGAAATAAAAACTTACACTACTAAGTCCTCTCTCTCTTAATCCTCTACTCTAAGTTTTGAATTGTTTTCCTTTATGCTTTGATTTCTAGTACTTATAGGTTTAACATGCTTTGGAAGAACATTTTTGAATTGTTTTGATAAAGTTATAGGTATCCCTAGAGATTGGATTAAGAGGGAGCCCTCACTATTTGACCAGAGATAAGTTTCTTACTCCTTGTATTATCTTTTTATATTTGGTTTCCCTCTCTTTGTTGGAAATACTGAGAGGGGGGTGAATCAGTATTTCTTTTCAATTGTTAATTCTACCAGTTAGAACACTTATATTTAGAACACAAAATGAACAATAAGAATAAATGCTTTTATTAATTTCTTCTTTACAATAAATCAAGTACAATATATGTAGGGCTCCAACCCTAGATGAGGACACCAATCTTCAATCTCCTAGGCTCCAACCTGTATTTGCCAAGCACCAACTTGGACTTCCAAGGCTCCAACCCTGTCAATTTTGAGGCACGAACCTCAAGGGCTCCAACCCTATCAATTCTGAGGCATCAACCTCAAGGGCTCCAACCCTATATCTGGTACAGGCTCCAACCTGGTCTCTTGAGGACTCCAATCCTCTAGGGCTCCAACCCTATCTTCCAAGCCACCGACCTTGTCTCTATGAGGCTCCAACCTCTTGGGCTCCAACTTGCAACTTCACTTCCTCAAAATATGTTTGGTTATTCTTCACGGCTCCCAATGTCTTCTTCAACAAGCCCTGTCACACTTAGTCTCCACGTTGCATCATCAATGACCACCATTTCTTCTTAGAATGTGTCACCACTGCTCTTCATCGTATCCAACCAAATTCTCCAAGTCACCTCATGATGACATCAACAATGCATCATGATCTCCAATAATATCTCCAAGTTCACCTAATGATGGCTTCAATAGGTCTGCAAGATGTTCTATAAAAATCCCTCAAGATGTTTGGTGGAGTATGCTTCTCAACAGAATTGTATACCCCAAATTGTCCTAAATGTGCTTCAGCAATAATATAAATCTTCACTAGGCTTTGAGATCTGCTTTGGAAAATACTTCACAAAACTGAGCTATACTCCATAGCTCAAGGCTGCAATAAGCTCAAAGGTGAACAAGCCTCAAATTAAACTGTTGATATCATAGATCCAAATCAAATGATCCGAGTTGACTGTCTTAGGTAAGTGATACAGTGAATTTTCCTTCAATAAGTGATACTATGATTAATCATGTTTGCAACTTCAAGGTGACACTATAGATCCGAGGTTATGTCTATATATCCGAGCCACAAGAAATGATTTATCAAGGCAAGTCCGAGCTTCCAACTGCAAGTCTGGTCGGATCCTCCCAGCAAGTTCGAGCTTCTTTAATGTTACATGCCTGAGATATATATAGAACTGTTCTTGAGTTTTTATTCCTGATCCACAGGCAGACTATCACATGTGATTGTCTTAACTTTTATGCCATCGCAGGTTCAAGGCACTGAAATCTCCACAAGACTGTCCATACACTAAGTTTTATTGGTGACAAGTTTTATTACTGATATAACAGCTAGCAGTATGAGCTTTTATGCCACCACAAGGTACCTGTCCACACACACAGATCTGTCCTCCATGTCACAAGTCTGATTCTCCAAAACTCAGGTCCGAGCTAAGGTTTCTGTAGCTCTTTCCACAGATAACTGTCCACGATTCTTTCTAATTACAGTTCTGTCCACTGCCACCGGGTCCAAGCTTGTTTACTGCTGTAATGGAGTATATAAACTTCAATAGAATCAGCCCAAAACAGTATTTTAATGACCTTCTTGTCTTCCCTTCCTTTTATGCTTCCTCTCTGAAATATTCACCGAAAATTTCTTGCTTGATCAATGAAAACAGACTTGTATTTATAGTGATTTTGCGTCATAATGAACAGTCATGTCTATTGGAGGAGAGGCCGACATGTACAGGAGGCTTAGGTCGGCTTCAAGGGCCAGATATATACCTTGAACTTGTAAAATTGATATCTCCCAAACTATTTGGAGTTTTGGGGCGTGTAAGGGCTCATTAGAAAGGCACAATTATGCCCTAAAAGATGGTACATGATTCAAATTGCGAAGCTGCTTCTAGGGTAGTGAAAAATAATTTTTTAGTGAGACTGTCCTTGAAATTTAGTGCAGAAAAATATTTGGGACAGAATGAGGAGTGTTTGAGACATCGTGTGGTTATTAATGGCTTCTCCATCTTTTGCACCAATAATATCCAACCAAGTCATCATGTAGTTTCCAACCATGTCATCAAGACCTTCATGGAATGACATCATCAAGTGTAGTCTTCTAGGTTACCAAACAAGGTACATGATTGACACTTGGCACCTTAAGAATATTTGCCATCTTGACATCATGTTGGTTCCAAGCTTCTTCATCAAAAGTAAGCACATCATCATTCATGGCATCCTTATTAACCAAGAGGGACTTGTCATCATGATAGTATCCAGTATCCATATCAAGTACTTAGGGCTTCCTTCATTAGTGGTTTGACTTCTTCGTGACTTGACATCTTCATTGATAGTATCTTAGTCAACCAAGAGTCATGGCATCATCATTTGGAACCAGGCATCTCAAGAATATTGACATCTCAGTCAATGCCACATTGACATCAATGACAACCTTGATTAACACTCTTATCTAAGATGTGTTTGTATTAGATGCTAATAACATTTATTTTCATAGTTTCCTTGTTTAGGAAAAACTTGTTGAATGCTCAAGGGTTATGAAGGAGACCTCACAAAACAAAGCATAACAAAAAGTCCTCTTGCAAGAGAAGTTCTTCTAGGATTAATGTCCTACAAGGTTTGTTAAGAAACAACTCAAAAGTATGTCTTAGATCATAAGCTTTGTTTCCCTCATGATAAAGGTATATTCATTCCTTTTTAATAATTTATTCTACATTACTAATATCGATATGTCTAGGACCTCATAAAGATTCTTATTTGGGTGATTAAATCATTAGATATTATCTACCCTCTTTATACATTTGATCATTCCTATGGAACCCTAAAAGGTTCTTTGTAAAACTCTAACCTAAGGGTATGTTGATGCTAATGCGAAAACCCTTGTCTACTTAGGGTTATTGATGAAATCTAGAAAATACTATTCTTTTGATGCTTAGGGTTTTGGTACTATTATAGAAACCTTAGTCTCTTAAGGTTTGTTGTGTATTAAAATCCTAGACCTTTAGAATTTTGGTAAATTTGGGTTTATGAGAAAAACCCTTATATGTTTGGAATAAGCTCATAGTAATGAAACCCTAGGTGTATGTTTGTTCATCTGATCAAAACCCTAGCCCGATCAAAATTCTCGTATAAATTGATACTTGTGTCTTGGGTTTGTCTGATAGATGTTTCTATGATATGTTTGTGCATGATTATGAAATCCTAGATATGTATATGTGCTAACCTAATTATTGATGCTCATAGTGTGTAAATTCTAGGGTTTGGAACCATGGAGTGATGAACTGTCCAGTAGAGCCCCAGAACCACGGTCCCTCTTGGAGTATAATGTCTTTGAGTTCCAAGGATGCAAGTTTGACAATGAAAAATCCCTTGGAGCAGAGATGAATTTTGCAGTCCATGGTTCATCTAGTGAAGATCTAGTGGAAGAGTTCCATTGGTTTGGGCCAAAAACAGTTGAATCTGCAAATAAGTCCTTGTGCTTCATATGTGGTGCGATGTTCCTCTGTCTCTGGTGTGTCGGTGGACAGTTCTGGTATGTGATTCAGTTGGTCTACTATATATGGACTTAGGGCACCTCCCACTGGTTCTGTGCGTGCATTATCTTTGTTTTTCCCTTGCAGGATATTCTTGTAGGAGGATCCTCCTTCGTTGTGTTCCTGTTTTGAGTTGTTGATGCTCTTAGCCCCCCCTTGGCCTTTGGTTCTGCCTTGTTCTGCAGCTCCTCCTCTCGGCCTTAGGTTGAGTATGATGGTGGACCCTGGACGGATTTGGTAATCCATGATTGACCTGTGTGATGATGGAAAACCCATGGTTTGGCTGATGCTCTGCTTCAGATTATTTACCTTCTATGATCCGGTTACCCAATGTAATATGTTTTTCCCCTTAGGTGTTCTAATAAAAACTTGAAAGCGGGTAGGTGATACCTTATGCTTGGTGTTTGGTGCGCCTTTGTTATCTTCAATCGCCTCCCTTTCCAAGAGCCAGGGGGCCTCCAAGCAATATTTTCTAGCGCCAAGCAGCCATTGGTGGCCTTATCCTTGTTTTCTGCAAAAGAGACCTGCGGCTCTAGGTAACAACAAAGGATAGTGTGACCCATTCGCCGCCTCCACTGTGGAGTCGCTTCCATACCATATATACACAGTCCAGGGTTTATGACGAGTCTCTGTGCTTTAAAATCTGCCTCTGCCGACGAGAACCCCGTTCGGATCTGATGTATGCAAGAGGCTTTCCTCATTAAATCCCCATCCCCACCGCAAGATAGCACCCGTGCTCTGTCGCCGAAAGCCATTCGGGGGTCGAGAAACAAGATAGCAAGGCGAAACCCCGAGCTGAAGCAGGTGGAAGAGGGGCTAGAGTTCACGGGGGCTCCTAGACTCCATTTTCTGTGGTGAAGCATCGTATCGTCGTCGCCGGGCTGCCTGCTCTTGGGGTTGAAGACCACCAGGCCAAAGTGATGCCTCCCTTCATCTGTGCTCTTGTGAGAGGCCGCTGCGGTGTTGCCATGAAAGCCAAACCAACAACCCCTAAATTATCTGCTCTCCATCGCTCCCGAAAATCTTTTCTGTATATATATATATATATATATTAAATTGAAATATACGATAAAATAGTAAGTTATCAACATTAATAACCATAAAAAATGCTATCATGAACATGGAAATTGCAAGGATAGATTATAGTTTGAGTTGTGACATGAGGTTATGAGTTTTGATCTATGGACTTGGTAAATGGCTATGAGGTTCAATGAGGTTCGCAAACCTCAAAATTTTATAAGGTTTCAGAAATTTGAACCTCAAGGTTGAAGTTTGACGAACCTTGTGACATAGGTTGGGTCCATGAATAGAATGGTTTTGTAAGTAGTCCCAAGTGGGGCCTATTTTCCTGAGAAGCAACCATGTAACTAATTTTTCTTTTGAGGGAAATTTGATCTTCCAAAGTTTTTCCCCACCAAGAAGCTGTATGATTCTAGTTGACTTGCACCATTTGTGAAAAGCCAAATTTTGGTGAGTACTTCTCCGAGGGGTGATAGGCCAATGAGCTGATCCAGGGAGTCAGAGAGCGAAACAAAGGCTTGTTGTAAATACTGAAAACAATTTTCCCAAACCCAAATGTGTTCTTCTTCCATTTGTAATTCATGAGCAGATAGCTGAGCCTTATACTAGATCTCTTTTAGATATTTGACTTAAGAATAGAAAGACTTCATGATTAAGGCTTGAAACTAGGGGATCAGGTAGTAGATGATTTTGTTGTCTCCCTGTACAAGAATCTTTCTCAAGTAAGACTACTGAGCCATCCTCTATTTTCCAATATAGTCCCTCACAAATTAGAGGGATAGTGTGTATGATGGCCTTCCAAACAATTGACCCATTTCATGAAAATTTTACTAGATTACGTATCTAATTTGTGGTTGATAAGGGTCTTATGTATTTTTGATACATGGTTTCAGCCTAGAGGCCATTCCCATAGAGAAGGTGCCAGACACCTTTTATTGCAAGTACTTTTGAGAAGAGAAGAAGGTTATTGAGGCCCCATCCACCTTGACTTTGTGATGTGGCATTGGATTTCCATACAGTAAGAGCATAATGTTTCTTGTCATGTTCCCTATGTTGGGAATCACGATTGCCGTTAGACCAAAACCCGCAGGTGTTAGTCAACGATCGCATTGCCAGAGATAAGGATCCACGAGAGGTGGTTAGTCCATGTCGCAAAACACACAGGGAGCGTTGGTTTATCCAATGTCCAACAATCTCCCCCTAACGCGAGCCGGGTGTGTATCGAACTCGTGACTTACGCTCTGATACCACTTGTTGTGAATCACGATTTCCGTTAGACCAAAACCCGCAAGTGTTAGCCAACGATCGCATCGCCAGAGATAAGGATCCACTAGAGGCGGTTAGTCCATGTTGGTTTATCCAATGTCCAACATCCTAGCCCATAGAAATCAAAGAGACAATTGCTTTATTTTATTTAAGTTTTCCTTGGTAATCCATGGAAGAGAAGCCCAATGCACTGAGATTGCTTCTACAATTGATTTTACTAGAATGCGTCTTCCAGCTCGGGAGAGCCATCTATTACACCACACTAGAATTCGCTTTTCAATTTTTGAGAAAAGCCAAAACCAGTCTACTTTAAAGTATGAGTTGGGTTTAAGAAGAAACCCCAAATATTTTATGCCTTCTCCCGGTTCTTCATTTCAAGAGGATAGTGCATTTTCAATGATAGGGATTGCCTCATGGGATAGTCCCTAGCCATATACCGAGGACTTTTCTCTATCAATTAACATACCAGTTGCCATTGCGAATGTTTCCAGCAAGCCCTGTAGATGTTCTAGCTGTCTAAAGTTCCCATCAGAGAAGATTAAAATTTCAACAACAAAAAGCAAGTGTGATATGGAACAAAGATGGCTTATGGAAATCCCTTTGACAACCCTTATGTGGATAGCTCATTTAATAGAAAACTTAATCCTTCTGTCTTAAGAGAAAGAGAAAGGGGTAAGTGGACAACCTTCACGGAGAGCTCTCTCTGCTTTGAAAAAGGGCAAAGTTGCCTTATTGATTAGGGTTGCAAAGGATGTCGAACTGATATAAGTTTATGACCCAAGTGACAAACTCATATGAGAAACCCTAATGGAGAAGAAGGAGCCTGATATACAACCAACTTAATTGGTCAAAAGCTTTTAAGAGATCTACCTTATATACCAATGTTTTTTTATTAGAAGATAGGATAGAATGTAAACCTTCTTTTAAAAATCCAAACTGCTTTGATGGAATGTTCTTTGAAAGGATGTCCTTCAGATGAATAGCAATGATATTGGAAATAATTCTATAGATATAGTTGCAGAGAGAGATTGGTTTAAAGTGGTCAAAGGAGGAAGGGTTGTCAGAGATGGGGATGACAACAATAAAGGCAGATTTGAATGGGGTTAATATTTTTCGAGAAGATTGGGAATATTCGATCACCTTTAGGAGATCTGCACCAACAAAATCATAGAATTCAATAGGGAGGCCATTTGGATTAGGGCTTATTCCCTTTTGGAAACTGTGGAGAACCTTTTTCGCTTCCTCCTCTGCGACTTTTGCCATCAGTTGGTCATTTCCTTCAATATCAAAGAAACCAGGTGAATGTCTAGCAACCTGCAGGATATTGTGAATGGTGGATTTGGATTCAAATTAAAGAGACTTAAAATGATTTATACCTTATATTGAAATGTCTTTGAAACATGTAGCACATGACCTCTAGTGATTTTCTAAATGGTTTTAACAAACTTTCTATGATTGCTAAAGCGATGAAAACATTTTGTATTTTCATCTCCAGTTTGCAGCCAAAGGGCCTTGTTTTTCATTCTCCATTCATTTTCCTTTTCAAGAGAATTTTCCTTCTTTTTTCCAACGAAAGACCTCATTTGGTCCTTTAATTGATCAAAGAAGAGGCCCTCATCTTCAAAGTCTGGGAAGAATGAATTGAGTCTTCGATATCTGATAGAAGTTTGGAGTCTCTTTCTTTTTTCTAGTGAACCCAAGTGATGATGGTTTATTTTTCTTCGAGGTTTTCATGGAATTGAAGGGGAGGGAAAGCCCTCTCATTCGGATTGTAAGGACCCCAAGCATCTTTTATGGCCTGAAGGAAGGAGGGGTTCTCAACCAGTGCAGATTTAGTTTGAAAGGGCTCAAGCCTCAGGGTATTTGAAATAGCTTCAGTCAATTCCAAAAAAATAGGACAATGTTCTGATACACCCCTCACTAAAACCCATTGACAAATTCTCATATTTGAAGCTACAAGGGAGTTTGATACAAGAAAACAATTAAGTTGTTTGGCTATTCTGGCTTCCCTAGATTTGGTATTTCTCCAAGTGAGCATTAGTTTTGGAGTTTTTATGTCAATCAGACCCAGTTGATCTAGTTTCTCCATTAGGAAATGAGCCAGTGGGTCTTGGTGTGCTGCAAGCCCCCAAATCTCACATGCTCCCATTGTGAAGCTGAGGTAACCTCCAAGAATGAGATTATCAGAATGAAAGGAAGGATTTTTCCTATGTATTTTCCTAGAAAGTTTTCTTGTTTCCATAGGGCCTGTACATATTTAGACAAAGGAAAGACCTCTCGAGATCAAAGGAGGAGATTTCTATAGCTAATCAAGATTTAATAGATCATCCAGAAAGAAGTTTTATAACATCTTTCCTCCATCCCGCCACCAAGCCCTCAGATCTACTAGTGGTGTCTGTAGCCAAGAAATCCCAGTTTTCTAATAGATCACCTAGCAATTTTGTTGTTAGCTTGCTTTTCATCATGGATCCTTAAAGGAAAAGGATTTGCGATGAGTGAGTCTCGAGGAGCTTCTTTATAGTCAATATTTTTATAGGATTGGCCAATCCTCTACAGTTTAGGAAGAGGATTTTCATGAGGAAACCTTTAAGGAGGGCAATGCTCTAAGAGCAATAGTGATAGATTTTTGCTTACTTGATCTCGACATTTGCTTGGTGTTGAGCAAAATAATGTAAGGATTTTCAACCTTTGAGAGGAGGTTTTGAGTCTGTCTTCTCTAGCATTCCAAGACTGCAACCAGAGGCATCGAGAAGAGAATATTCTGGACTAGAGGACTCTAAATGAGAAGAGGAGGATTTGGAACGTAAATTATAGAAATATTGGACCCAAGGGGGACTTGATTTTGCATGAAGACACTGCAGGGGGAAATCCCTTGAGAAGGGGAAGGAGTTTGCAACTAGTAAGGGACCCATAGAGAAAATGGGAGAAGTGGAAGGAAGAGATAAGCCCATTAGGGATTTTAGTAAGTTTCTAGAAGAAGTGGGGGAGGAACCAAGAGATTTCACAGATTAGCAATTCACAATAGAGATGGAGGGGAAATTTAATACGAGGGGAACCAAAATTGTACATGCAGAGGGTTGACCATCTAGAGGAATAGGGATGGGATAGGGTGCTTCCTTGACCTGTTGCGAGATAATTTTTGTAGAAGAGGGGCTGTCCTTTTGTGTCAGCAAGTTCGAGGGCTGATTTTCATCTGAATCCTGGTGTTGTTCCTTGTATGGGACTTTCTTTTTAACCTACCTACTTTATTTTGATAAAGGAACAGTCTATACCAAGATAGCTATATGTATGACACCGGTCGCATTTGAAGGGTATGCCTTCATAACCCAGCAATTGTTTATGGAGGATCTCCCCCAACTTGATTGTTATCGCATACACAGCTTTTGAGAGGTTTAAACCAACTAGTATCCTGATTCCTCATCATCCTTGTGTAACCAGACTGCAAATAAGAGGTGTCTGCCTCATGGTAAAACCCCATAGTATTCTCTATTTCTTTGAAGAAAACCTTTGACCATAAGATAAGTAGGAGGCATGGTAAGCACACCCAAACCGGTATAAATGCTATTTTTCAGGCTGAGCATCAATTTCTGTTGATCGTTTTTTAAGAAAGAGGGCATGAACGCCCTGGTGCCAGTGCTTTTGAAGAATTTTTTGGGTGTCTTCCCTTGAGGGTGTTAGCCAGCCCATCCACCGCTTTGCAAGTAACATACAATGAGGAGAATAACCAAGGGTGGCTGCAAAATTTACCTTTGTCCATTTCCTAAGCACTTATCGTCATTTGTTTACTCGCGAATCTCTCCATAATCACAACCTGCTCAATGGATTGAATTTCGTTTAGCTGAATCTCCTTTTCCAAGACGAGGTTTGGCTTGACTAACTTTCTTTTGATGCTTTTCCTATTTTGTTTTTAGCTTCTCAAATAGGTGGAGTCGTGGAAGGGGGGTTCTAGGAGAGAAAAATGCCACCACAGTGCATGTTTGGGGAAAGGAGACTGCTGATAAAACCACCTGGAAATAGGTTTGATGAGTAGGGGTAGGTAGCTGGGAACAAAATATGCTCAAAGTATCACACAGCTTGTGATGTTGAAAATCAAGTTGACCAAGGCAGGAGGGGTAACAACAGGCAATGGGAAGTCGATAGGCAAAAAAGGGGAAGAAAACATGCCAGCTGGGAGAGTGACTGTAGAGAGAAAACCATTTGAAAAAGACCTGACACCCAGATCTAGAGCCCTTGACAAACCCTGTCCCGGATATGATTTCTGCACTGGTTGGAGGACAGCTCTGGAATTCGAAGTAGGTTCTGTATTTGACAATGACAGAGGTGTGGTGGACTAGCCCCATGGGCCTGCCCAAATCTGAACCCAAAACAGTGGTCCTCCGAGTAATCTACCAAGTACTCCATCACCTGGACGAGGAAGTGGCCAGCCTCTGAGGGGAGCAAGAGCTAGTACCTAAACAAAAGGACAGTGAAGAGCAGAAGGGAGAGATTATTTGGCATGGCAGAAACCAGCCTGCCATGGCAGAAGAAACCCTAGAATTTCCATTTTCACCTCCTCCTCTCACACTTCAAATTTAAAATAAAAATCAGAATTATAACATTTAAACTACACATGAGGAATAACACCATGATAAATGTACATTAGATGACCCATGATAAATGTACAGTGTTTTTGTCCAGTTGACCCAGCTTCTTGTAAATGGGTTCCCAAATGTGATTATTTCCAAAATTTATCATGACCGGTTGGCCTCTATAACTAGAATATAGTGCCTTACATGCAACCCTAGTTCAAATACTGTGCTGTGATGAATACACCAGATTAGATCACAATAAATGAATAAAGTTGGGCATTTGTCAACAAGCCACTTCGGGGACGAGGACTGCAAAAAGTTGTAAGATTTTATAAGCGTCATTGTCTTAAGCTCATTCATTTTAAACCCATCAACTCCGAATCTATTATTTTCCCAAAAAATTTGGTCAAAATAAACACCTTGAAAATCATTTTAAAACCCATCAAGGTTGGCATTTAAGCTTGATCCCTCGTAGCATTAATAGAAGCTTGATCTTTCATAGCAAATTACAGTTATTGGTTTAGAACGATTTCTTAATATATGAGTTCGTCTATCTGGAATTGAAATTCATAATTGGGCATTTGATATGGAATACTCAGATTGTCCCATTTCGGGCTAGTCTGTTTTTGTTTGGCGAGGCTCATTTCTGTATATTATGATAATTTTTAAGGAAAATCAACTATTTGGGTCATCTTAAAATTGGCCAAAACCCCCAAGAGTCAAGTTTCATGGACAAAGCCTCCCTATAGAAGCAGAACTCAGACTACCGACAAAATTCCAACTGGATTTAAAGCTAAGATTACCCAGAAAAGCAGAGTGTTTTAAATGTTGTTTATCCCACACTTCTTAATTGCACCTAGTGAAGTGACCTGTATCCCACATCTCAGCTGAGGGAGATAATGTGTCTCATCCATCCGTAGCACTTGTAATTCAAAATAAATCTCTCCATCTATTTTTTTGATAATAATTTGAAACTAACCATTAAATGGAACTCACACCTCATTCGTTGATAAAGCTTTACTGGTCTTAAGTTTTTAGTTTTCCAAAGGTGATGCATCTGCAAACCTTGTTATAGAATTTGAAGTGTTGTTCGTAGATGTTAGCTATGTGCCTCTGCACGAA
Organism: Pinus albicaulis; assembly: GCA_034641835.2. Lineage (NCBI taxonomy): Eukaryota > Viridiplantae > Streptophyta > Pinopsida > Pinales > Pinaceae > Pinus > Pinus albicaulis. Next base: position 474,578,612 of record CM076571.1, read on the forward strand.
AAACATTATCTCTAAATATAAAAAAGCAGCCATATTATCAGCTGATTAATGTCAGTTGAAAGTAGAACGGTTTACCTCAAGAGAAGGCTGCAGCTATAAACTTGGGAAAGGTGCAACTTGATCTTAAATTCCACTGACTTCAGAGTTCCAAGTTTGGTCAGAAATTCAGTTTGAATTGATTGAGAATATCACATGGGGCCAACACTATGATTTTATATATTTAATTAGGCAAATAGTAGCCTCAATTACCCCGTGTTCATTGCCTGCCTTGCTCCTTTATTTTGTGCTACTTTAGTTGCCACTAAGAATATCCTAGTTTTCTTATCTTAACTGCATGTTTATATTTGGCACTAATGACATGAATGTTTCTTGATTTCAGAAGTTCTGGATAGAGCAAGCAACAGGCAAATTGTGCTTTATGTTGTCTGCGAGAAATTTGAACATAACTTGGGGAGATGATGATCGGTATTGGCATTGGATTTCCAAGGATGAATCCAGGTAATCCAACGTTCTATTCTTTCTGTTTTTGGTTAATACCAACACGACAGTTTGTAAATAAAAGCTAATGATGCAATTTTGACTTTTGACTACAGTTTGAAGGAGATGGCTGAACTAGTTGCAGTATGTTGGTTCGAAGTGACAGGTAGTTTTGACTGCAAGCTTTTGTCTCCTGGTGCAGCATATAGCGTTTCTTTCAGGCTCAAAGTCCATGAATCACCCTGTGGCATTATTCGGAACTTTAGTCTCTGAACTTTTATTCCCCCTATGCCTCGAGCATATGGATGGAATCGTAAGCCAGTCAAATTCTCACTTACAACTCCTTGTGGCGATCACCAGATATATGCTCGATATTTGAGTGACATGAATAAGCCTGTTGAAACTGAAGGGTACCAGATGGCTCCCTTTAGACATGTAGAGGAAGGTTGGATGGAATTTGGTGCAGGCAGATTTGTTGTGGAAGAAAAGGGAGATAATCCAGGAAATATAGAGTTCTGCATGAGAGAATGGGAAAGTGGCAATTGGAAAGGTGGACTTCTTTTATAAGGGGTTACGATCCCATTTCTTTGGTCAGGGGAAGAGCAGAATGATGTAAATTTGGTTCTATTTCATCATTGACTAATTTAAGAGATTTGTAGTGTATGGCAGTCTTGTCATGTCCTTAGAGAAACTGATCGTCAATATTTTAGGTAATTTGTAAAATGGAATATATCGATTTCTAATTCCACTATTGATTCTATTTCATCATTGAATACTTTTAGTGATTTGTAATGTATATGGCAGCGGGAAACTTACTATCAATATTTTGGGTAGTTGGAAAGTGGAATATTTCAATTTCAAATTTTACTGTTTTCAACTTTATTGTATCTCTACTTGATTAATGAAATGAATTTAATATACAGAAATGACTATTAGAAAGTTTCTCTCATTTCTGTTCAACTCTATTAGTTCTCTGGTACATTCATTGTACAGAATGACTATAGTACAGAAATGGCCATAGCAAAGTTTCTCTCGTTGAGGTAGGGAAACTATCTGATAAGCCGACAGCAGCTCTGGTGCAAGGTTGAAAGCTCGTGAATGAAAAGTGTAACTCTTTTTCAAGATTCGCGGGCTGGGGTGTAGATGCATTTTGAAGGTTTCCTGTAGGAAGGTTCTTGTATGCGGTCTTTAAGGGGATTTAGGGAGGATGATGGGATAGGTTTATGTTTATTGGGGTGGTTTTCTTGCTGTATGTCTATGAGAAATGAACAAGGATAACTCTCGAGATCCTCTATCGAGTCCCATCTCTGGACTGGACTTCTTTGGGTCAAGGTGGAGGGAGTTTTTTCTGGGGTTCTCTGCGAGTCTCAATTGGATGGAGAAGTTTTACATACAGAGACCCTGTGAGAGTATCAAGGTTTTTGTATGTAAAAGGTGGTGGAATATTTGTAGGTGTTTTACCTGCTGTTGCTCTTCATGATTTGAATCTAGGGTGCATGTGGCTCTATATCGCTGCCGGTTCCCTGTGGATTGTTGGTAGATATCACTCTGTTCACCTTCAGGCATGTTTTCTCACCCTGGTTTCTGAAGGTGCTGGACGGATAGTGGTGGGACTCAGCTTTTCCAGTAATGGATATGGGTGACTTCCGGTAGGGACTCGTCGGAATCCGGTTTCAAAATTTTAATTTGCTTCTGACATAAGCAGCGTTATTGGATTTTGGTGGCTATATGTACTATCATATCTGATGAGGGGTTTTGTCATATTTAAAGTTGTGGGTGTTTAGGTGGAAGTGTTTATTTACATATCTGAATTTGAACTATTTTGGGATATACGTTGTATCTTCATCTTTTGGCCGAGCAATTGGGGGTGGTCCCACGATTGCATTGGTTTCGAATATCGGGCTGGTGGTGATTGACGGTCACCTTTAAGACCGTGCATTTGTGTACTGAGGGTTGTATGTCACAGATTTGGATCCATCGCATTCTAACTACGTCGGGATTGAGAAGTGACGGGCTATTAATATGGGGCCTTGTTGTATGTGCCACATAGCTGTATCGGGCCTGGACTGACTTTCATCTCTTTGACGTGGAGGGCAAAGGTAGTGGGTGGTGCTTGTCCCTTGATCTACGTCCCCCGTCACGTGGACGGTTGGCGGGGTGGTTTTGTTGGTGCACATTCTTTGCAGGGCGTCACGTACACTATTGGCTGGTGGCATGTCAGGGAGGGGTACTGACCCGTGATTTAATGTGGGATTATGACCTCCTATTGAGACTATATTAAATTCTTACATTAATCGGTGTCACATAAGATGACTCATCCTTGACTCTTCCTTGGCCTTGGGTGTGATGTGGTTAAACCATCGTGGGCTGGACAACATGGGCTGTACAACCTGGTGGAGTGGGCCACGTATGAAAAATGGATTTAACAGATTACATACAAGATCATGACGAGGCGTTTAATGATGTGGCTCTTCTGCATGTTGCACAACTGGCCGAGAAAGGGTGTGGTTCGGATGTACCGAGGTCTGCTATCCTTGAAGGTGATTTCGAATCAGAGAACATACATTTGCACATTGCTGGGGGGTCGGGGGTTTTCTCTCCGCTTTTTGAACCAGGGAATGATCACTTGAAGAAGAGAGTGCCAAAGCCATTCAAGCCCTCTAATGAATGTCGTTTACTAAATTTTGGTATAGATGTGCTGTGGGAGCGGGTGTTGACTCTGTCCAGGCGCATAGTGATCGGAAGGTGGCAATTTGAGCGGTTCTGTAAGTCAGACAAAATGGAATGGTTGCTGAAACGTTGGGAGGCCTTGTTAGGATATAGCCCTGAGGTGAGCAGGCTTGAGGCGGGGTGGTTCTGTTTTATCATGAAGAAGGAGGAGGACGTGGCAGTGGTTCTGGGTCGGACGTGGGTGCTTGGCCGGTGCTTTTTGGTCCTTCATCGATGGGACGCCAGCTTCCACCTGATCACTAATGCACCTGTTAATCATGTGGTCTGGGTAAGGTTACATGGACTGCCTTTAATTTTCTGGAATTTTAAGGCTGTCAAGGCGATTGGGGACTGTATCGGCACTTGCCGTTATGCCGACCCAAAGTGCCATGAGGCCTTTGATAAGCGCATAGCTTGGGTACTGGTCGAGATCCCGTTCGTTGGTGGTTTGCCGGCAGAGATTAAGTTGCAATGGGATGGAATGATTCATAATCAGAAGCTGGATTATTGGAATATACCCTATCGATGTTTCTTGTGTCATGAGACAGGACATCTAAAGAGAAATTGCACTGCGTGGAAGCGTATGGGACGGAGGCCAACGGAGGACCAGTGTTCCCAGGAGCAGCTGAACGACGTTGCCCTATCTCCCTCGGACGCTAGGATGAACTCGGGTATGCTCCATAGTTCCTCTCTTAGCATGATTGCTAAGAATGCCTGCATTTTAGAAACTTGTCGGCTTCCTACTTCTCATAGGGTTATAATTTATGGTTTAGATGGGGTGCCTGATGTGAAGGGTGTGGGCTGTCATAACATAGATAATGGGTCGGAAACATTGCCTAGTATGGGGTCTGAAGCTATTTCGATCCCTGTGGATAACTGTGTGTCATTTGGTGGGACTACTTTGACCCAAAATCCGTCTTTGTCGGATGTTGTTGTGGTGGGGGTGAGTCGGTTTACATCTCAATTATCCCCTGAGTCAGATCCTGTCATCCCGAATCCACATGAGGGGTCCTTGGCGGCTGAATCTCGACCAAGTCTGATTATTCCGGGGATGGGGGGGAATAATAGTTCGTGTCATTCGGATAAATTCAACCTAGGGGATTCGGATGGGAGATGTCTGAACCATGTGCCGTTCCTGGATGTACAATCTCCTAGGAACTCTGTGGGTAGCAACATAGAGTTCTTACTTGCATATCCAGAAGCTGGATTAATTCCGCTTACCGTGACCACTGACAATTCTCCTCCACGAATTTTTGTTAGTCCTCCAACACGTCAAAATGTTACCATACGTAGAGGAAGAGGGAAACAGAAAAAGAAATCCATTCTTTGTTCTGAGTCGGGTCTTAATACTGAAAACTTCCGTGAAGTCCTGGTGGCGCAAGCTATTGGGCGTGTCCTTAGAGCACTCTCACCCGCCGAAGGAATGTCATTATGAAGTTGATCTCATTGAATATAAGGGGTCTGGGGGGCCATGCTAAATTTTTGTCCCTTAAAAACTTTTTATTATGTAACAAGCCAGATATTATCCTGTTTCAAGAAACTATGTCTGATGTGGATCGTGCTTCTGCTTTTCTGCGACCTTTGTTTCCAGATCGGTCTCTAGTGATGATTGTGTTGGAAATGTTGTCATTGATGGCAAAGGAGATGGCAAAGGAAGAACACCTGAGGCAGCAACAAGACAAAGAGAGCAGCATAGCAGCAAGATGTAGAGAGGGTCAAGCAGCAGAGACAGGGTCATTTAAAGAAGCAGAGGCAGCAACAGGAGAATTAAGGAGTAGCATCAGTCTAGGAGCAGATGAAACAAAGAGAGCATAAGACAAGTAGAGCATAGAAGAAACAAAGGCAGCAGGAGTCAGATGAGGTGCTGCAAAGTAGTGAGGACAGTAGAAGAGGGCCATTTAATAGCCGAGGAATGAGACAGAGTGATGAGGAACAATTATTCTAGTGGGAAGACTGTGAAGCACTGTTGGGGAGAATACATCAATTCATTCTGCAGAATTAAATCAAGATGAGGAACAAAACCCTGGTAACGTAGCGGAGTTCGAAGTTGAGGAAAAGAACTATTGAATTGAAGGCGTAGAAGATCGGAGCCTCATAGGATGTGCTACAAGTATAACAGGTGGAGTGGATTCTATATACGCAATAGAGAAAGGAGCACAAAGAAACTAAGACAACAGATATAGCAGAAAGGAAGAGACAAAGAAGTAACAAAGGCAACAAAGGAGGCAGTGTTGAATCAGAAACAGGTAGAGGCACAGCGAAGAACAGAGGCAGGGCAGCAAAAAGAAGCAGAGGTAGAGGCAGAGCGACAGGAGCAGCAGAGGCAGAGGCAGAGCCGTTATAAAATTCCGAGAATCGCCCAAGCCGGCAGATACATTCATATGCATAATTCCGGGAATCGCACACTCCAACCAGCGTTATACATATAATATAACACAAACTTATTCCGGGAATCGCTTAACTCCAGCGGCAATACAATGCATATAATACAGAACCATATTCCGGGAATCGCACACTCCAACCGGCATTATACATATAATATAACACAAACTTATTCCGGGAATCGCTTGACTCTAGTGGCAAAGTATACATATATAAGAATTGACGCAGCAGCAACTCTGTTTTAAATTATAAGAATTCCAGTGATTGATGCAAATCGGGCAGTGTCAAAGTTAGTGGAGTTGGGAAAGTTTAACACATTGAAACAGTTTCATATTATTAATCCCGAAAGCAAAAGAACCAAAGGTCCAAGGTATATATATTATGGAGCGCATAAAACAAAGTTTTATAAGGTGGGACCCCTCCCCAATCGGATCGGAAATGTGAAGAGTCCAAAGGTGGAAGCGCATTGCAATTTCCGATTGGCGATTTCTGATTGGAATCGCATCGAAACTTTGGAGGGTTGAAATTGAAGAGCGCATTGCAGTTGCGATTGGCGATTTCCGATTAAATCGCAATCGGAGCACATTGGAGCTGCAATAGTTGAATGATATCAATTCAGGGGATTGGCGATATCCGATTGAATCGGATCGGGCTGTGGAACAATTATCCGATTGCGATGATTGGAATCATATCGAATCGGAATCTGAGCAGGAGCGATAAATAGCATTCGGAGAAGACTCATTGCATCGGGAAGTGTGTTAAGTGGGCCCAAAAGGAGTTCTTATATGTTTAATATGTCTTCACTATATTACTCTGAGAATTGATTTAAAAAGGAAGTGTGTATGTATGCCAAGAGTTGAAATTACTTATTTGTATATATGAAAGGGCGCTGTTATATGCATATATATATAACATTGTTGCGGTGGTATTAAACTATGCCGCGTGCTCTGTAGACCCACGGGCCTGAGCTTAACGGGAGGGCGATTATTAATATACCACTGTGATATATGTCTGTTTCGCCTGCGGAACTCGCCACATCAACAAGACACTTGCTGCGTGTAAAGGATTGAATTACAGTCAACAGATTCATTTATATATAAAGCGCTGGTATAAAAATAAAATAAAAATGCAGTTCATAAATTCAGGAGTTACGCAGCAACCATAAACAGAAAGGCTTATAGAGAAGAGAAAGGGACAAAGAGACAGTTAGAGAAAAGACAAATGTGCAGCAAGCCAAGAGACAAAATGAGTGAGCTGGAGTTCACATTGTAATTCGAATGTAAATGTTTTAATTGTTTTTATTGTTTGTGATGCATTGGCAAGTCTCCGGAAGAGAGAAAATATCCCACTGTAATATTAAAATAAGCACCTACAGTTACAGTAAGCTGAAAAGAGATGAGAAGGCAGAAGACAAAGAGACATGACTGTCCATTTCGAATTCCCAGTAGAATACAAATAGTCATGAAGCTATCTTGTATAAAAGGGGGTAATATCCAAGAGGAGAGATTGATGAAAACAGAATGAGAAGAGGAGAGAGTGTGCAGCAGAATTGAAGATAGTTGAAGAAAATAAGAAAGCTGCAAGAGGTCAGAGAGTGTGAATATAGAGGATGCTGAGTATGAAGAATTGAGGAGAAAAGAAGAGAAGAAGGAAGGGCTGAGCAGATATGATGTAGGTCTGATATAAGAGTTGATGAACATTAGAAGAGAAAGTACAGAACAAAGCTGATATCCAAGGTAAATCAGCAAGTGTTTTTCTTTTGAAAGAATAAGGAAGTTGGAGCTTCCCTATCAAGTTGTAGCTTGATAGATGTCAGTTGTAGCTAACTGAGGTAGGAGCCTCCTGTAGGTTGGTGCCTGCAGAAAATAGATGGGAGTTGGTGCTTCCACATCAAGTTGTAGCTTGATAAATGTCAGTTGTAGCTGACTGAGGTTGGAGCCTCCTGTAGGTTGGTGCCTGCAGAAAATTGATGGGAGTTGGAGCTTCCTTGCAAGTTGTAGCTTGCAGAATTGAGGATAGAGCCTCCTGTAGGTTGGTGCCTGCAGAAAACAGTGGTGAGAGGGAGTTTGAGCTTGCCTTTGCATCACAACAATAATAAGATGTGGTTTTCTCCCTTTATGGGTTTCCACTTATATCTGGTGTCTCTGTGCATGATGTTTATGTGTTGATGTGATTTATCTCATCTGCTTAATACTTGCTGCTCTCATATTCAATCTGCTATTACATTAACAAATCTGTTTGATAGTAATACTTGTTGCTTACATATTAAGTTGACCATGAAATGAAGGTGTAAATAAGATTTAAAAGAAAAGTTTTAAAAGTCCATGTTTGTGTTAAACTGATTCACCCCCCTCTCGCCTTAACTAAGGGTTCAAATATACGTCGTTAAATGGGTTGTCCCGGTGGGATGTGCTATGCTGTGGGATCCTAGAGGCCTGTTTCTTTTACCGTATCTCGCTTTCCCGGGGGTAATGTTTCCATGGTGTTTTGCAGGGGTTTTAAACCCATGATACACATTATAAATGCATATGCGCCGTATTATAACAAGTTTAATTTCTGGCATCATCTGGAAGGGTGTGGTTTTTTTCTGATGAAGAATATTATTATGGCGGGGGATTATAACTGTTCTTTTTTTCCGGAGGAAATATGGGGTGATAAGGGTTGGGTGGATCCTCGGGATCATGACATTAAGGAGCTTCTGTATAATTATGATCTTATTGATATACCCATGGTCACTAACAGTCCAACTTGGATTAATGGGCGGAAAGGCATGGAATTTATTGGAAAATGTATTGACAGATTTATGATCAGCATGGGTTTAAGATCGGCTGTTAAAAATCTGGAAGCCGAGGTAGATGACCTTACTATTTCAGATCATAGACCGATTATATTGACTTGGGACTTTGAGGAAAAAGCCTATGGGTATCCTTTTAAATTTAACAGGCTATGGTTAGAGGATGCTGAATTTAATGCTCTGGTGAAGGGGTACTTGTCTGCGCAGCGCAGAAGGCCAGGTTCTTCTGCCATGGACCATCTGGTTATCACTTTAAAAGGCCTTAAGGAGGAGGTTCGAGGGTGGGATAGAAGGAAAAAGAGGGCTATCAGGCAGAGAGCAAGTCATATCATCGTTGAAAGGGCGAGGATTTATTCTGATGTGGTAAATGGTATTCAAAATGATAACTACTGGGAGATCCTGAAAAAGTTGGACACTGAATACAGGGCCATCCTATTAAATGAAGAGGCCGAGTGGAGGTTAAAAAGCAGGGCAGTATGGTTGAAGGTGGGCGATAAAAATACCAAGTTCTTCCACAAGTTTGCCTCGAGAAGGAGGAGGGCAAACACTATATGGGAAATTGAGGCTGGGGGTAACACTCTGTACAAGAAATCTGAGATCATGACAGTGGCTGTTGAATATTTTCGGGCTCTGTATGCCAAAAGAGACATGGTGCTGGCCGAGGAGGACTTGGAGTTGATTGTTGATTATCCTGTGATGTTTGATGGAGAAGATAATAGGATGTTTATGGAAGCGGTGACATGCAGGAGGTAAAGGGCGTCCTTAGCTCTTTCGCTGCTGATAAGAGTCCGGGGCTCGACGGTTGGACCCCGGATTTCTTTTTACATTTCAGTGATAACTTTTTATAGGACATTACGGAGATGGTAGAGGAGGTCCGTGTTTCTGGGCGGATTCAGGGAGCTGTAAATTCAACATTCATAGCTCTTATTCCTAAAACATCTGGTAAGCTTTCCTTCGATGATTATCGGCCTATTTCTCTATGTAATACACTTTATAAGATTATCTCAAAGGTCATTGCACAGAGAATGAAAGGTAATCTATCAAGGTTTATTACACCCGAGCAATCTGGGTTTCTTAAGAACATGAATATTCATGATGCTGTTGGTTTGACACAAGAGATTATTCACACCATTAGGCACAAAAAGATGAAAGCTGCGGTCATGAAGATTGACCTGAATAAAGCGTATGATAGAGTGGACTGGTTATTTTTGAGACTGGTGTTGTACAGGATTGGTTTGGGCGCAGATGCGGTTGCATGGATAATGGGTTGTGTTACCAGGGCCTCTATGGCTATCATTATTAATGGATCGGCCACTAAGTTTTTTTGGCCGGGGAGGGGCTTAAGGCAAGGGTGCGCTTTGTCACCAATGCTCTTTATTTTGGTAATGGATGCTTTGAGTTGAAGGATAAGCAGGGCCTCAACCATGAAGTCTTTTCAGGGGATAAAGATCTGTCAACAACTGAACCCAACACAGTCTTTTTGTTGATGATATTTTAATATTTGGCATGCTTGTTTATAAATGTTCGCTGACTCTAAAAGATATATTCTCTGTTTTCTGTAAGGCAACCGGAATGGTGATTAGTGAATCGAAATCCTGGATCTATTTTGTGGGTGGTAATGACAGGATTAAGGATGAGCTGTCTATGATGTTTGGATTTTCAAATGCATCCTTATATGATGGAATTACATACCTTGGGTTTAGAATGAAGGCTCTGAGTTACACTTCGGAGGAGTAGAGGTGGTTAATCCAAAAGTATCACAAGAAACTGAATGTTTGGTCCACCAAGTGGCTTTCTAAGGGTGGCAGATTGATATTGACACAAGCTGTCCTACAACATATTATTGTTTATTGGGGTCACATGTATATCATCCCAAGGAAGATTGTGAACGAGATTCGTAAAATAACTGCGAATTTCATATGGGGCGGGAGAGGAAAGAAATGTGTTATTCATTTAGCTCGTTGGGACATCATCACATGTCCAAATGATAGGGGGGATGGGGTCTGTTGGATTTGGGGCTTTTCGGTCAATCTCTATTGTTGAAATCTATGTGGAGAAGTCTTCATTCTGGTGGATTTTGGTAGGACATCATAAACCAGAAATATTTGGGAGGGGCTTCATTGGAGGAGATTTATGTTTTGGGATGGACATCTGGAAGTGGTAGATCAGCAATTTGGAAGGGCTTTGAAAAACTGTGGCCGGTCTTTAAAGATCATTTGATTTGGCTGTTTGGGAATGGTAATAAAATTCTGGGTGGGAGCAATAACATTATGGGTTTATGGAACAATTTTCAGCGTATGGATGGTTTGCTGCTTTCTCTGAATCAAAAAGGGATCTTTTATTTAAATCAAATCATCAAGGAATGGGAGGGTAATATTCCGATCTGGAAGAATAGAAGGAATTTGGGCCTGGAGGGTAGATGGGGAGAATCATGGAATGATTATGTGAATATGCTGAGAAGACAGGGTTTTTGTAGTCTTATAGAAGGGGATCGTCTCAGATGGGAGGGCTCAAGTTGTGAAGAGGGTCCGAAAGTTAAGGATATTTACAACACTCTGATTGCACAAAAGCCGACGCTGGTACAAGACTGCTGGTTTGGGGTTTTTTGGAAGGCAGATGTGTTGGTTAAAATGGTTATCTTTCTTTGGCTAGTGAAGAATGATAAAAATTTGACACGGAGAAATCTACAACGCAGGGGTTGGAATGGGCTAGCGCTGTGTCTTCTATGTGGCAATCATGAGGAAGAATTCACATTTATTTTATTCCTGTCCATACGCTATGGCGACCCTTGAAATTCTGTGTGAATGCTTTAATTTACAGGTTCCGATATATGGAAGCACGAAAGTATGTTTGAGGTGGTGGCTACAAAAGGGTAAGTGCTGGTGGCCAATTCCTATCTTGTTTCATTGGCATATATGGTGTGGGAGGAATAAGAGAATTTTTGAGGGATGTTATTTATCTCCTGTAGAAATTGTGCATTATATTTATAAGCACTGGGTTAACATAAAATGTGTGGAGAAGCCTATCGTAGATATGTCCAAAAGACTTCTTCCTTTTGAGTATAAATTTCCAGTTGGATACTTTGATGGAGCGACACAGAACTCTATCTGTGGTTGTGGAGCTTGGATCCGCTTTTCTTCAGATTGTCTCTATAAACTGTTCTGGAATGGTGGATTCGGGACTAATATGAAAGCCGAAATAATGGCTTTGTGGGGTCTTATGTGGTGGACAACACTTCTCAGTGAAGATTACATATGGATTGTGGGTGATTCGAAGGTTCTAATTGATCATCTGAATCACAAAGCAAAAATTAATCCTGGATCTCTATCACATTGGCTTTGTAGAATTGAAAATTTTAAATTTGACTTTACAGGAATCTCTTTCAACCATATTTTTCGAGAAAAGAACACGGTTGCTGATGATTTGTCAAAACAGGGGCTAAAGGCTATATATGGAAAGATCTACTATGAGTTCCACAATGGGCAGGGACTATAGGCTGAAGGATCTATTGACATTATCTGAGAAGTTTGGGGATCGATGCTTCTGAGTTATTAGTAGTCAGGTTTATTTTTAATTTATATAGGATATAGCAATTTGTTTAGTTTTTGGTTTGTATGGGCTGTAACGCAGTACAGTATACAAAAAATCTGTTTAGTTTTGGTTTGTATGGGATGTAACGCAACATATCAGTTACTTTTTGTCTATGCGGCGGTGGTGATATCTAGTGAATATGGCTACACAGATATTTCTGAATGTATTTGTTTTTGTAAGGATTTAAATGCGATAAATTGTATTAAACAGTAACTAACAGGGGACAGTAAGGACTAGCTGAGAATGCTGAGAATGTTTTTGCAATGTAATTAACGTTTGTTTCCTGGTACATTAATATAAATCAGGGTATTTTTCTTACTGAAAAAAAAAAAAAGTTTCTCTCGTTGTCATTAACAGTTGATTGAGGAGCACTATTTTATGCGATGCTAAAGATTTAATAATTGTCCTTTCAGCCTTGAAATGTTTTAGTCATGGTTTTATTTATTAGCTGTATCTGTTAGATGATCGCTAGAACAAGAAAAGAAACTAAAAAACGAGTTTGGAACTACCTTAAAGAGAAGTGAGGTAAGGGGGGTTTAGGATTAGGGTGCTCATGCTCCAGATCACTCAAGGGGATATGTCTTCTAAATGCTTCTTTTAGCGCCAAAAGAGAATATACAGTTCTGAGTGGATTTGTTCTTTGGAGATTCTAATGGCAACTTTATAGATTAGATGTCAAGAACATTTCCAAAGGATTATACATACCTCGAAAGTTTCTGTTCCTTTATGTTTATTAAACGAGTTGTTCTCAGGAAGGTATACATTTACTAGAGGGTTTATCTTTGTAGGGAGCTAGTTATGATAGTTGGAAGAATTGCAGGCAGATATGAAATAGCTCAAAACTTATGAAGTTTTATGGTCCTGACAATCTCTTGGTGGAGATTCTACAAGATGTTGCTTATGGTTAGTTGGTTAGGCTCGAGAGCTTATCAATGCAGGACTTATCAAGCTTATTCCACAAGATGTTAAAAGGGATTTGGTAGGGTGTTGACACCTTTTACTCATCCCATAATCTTCTACAGAGCTTAGCTAAAGCATTAATAGGGCAAATCAAATTCCTTGGTAATCTTACAACTATCAACTAATGGGCTTAGGGGATTGCCCAAAAATTCTTGTTTTGAGACTTGATTTTGACAAACCTTTTGATAAACCTTATGACAAGTTTGAATGGGATCACATCTTTATTATGTTGGATTAGTTGGGGTTTGATGCCTTCTATCACATTAAAATAAATGGAGACACTCTTTTCATGGGGATTGAAAAGTGTTAGTGTGAATCCCGTACTTTCAATCCTACTTTTTGTAATATCCCAAATGGGATATTTTAACTAAAAATGCAGAAATAGACTTGAGCAACAAAATAAATGGAAATAAACACAAAGCCACCAATACAACACAATGGATGTCGATAAAATCACTGAGCCATTTTATTAATCCATGGTAAAAATTACATCAACATAAAGGAACAACGGAACCTGAGCTTGCCAAGCAAGCGGAGCAAAACCCAGAAAGATCTCTGGCCCAACTAATCAATGACACTGGCAATGATGTAGATGGCTCGGCAAGAAGACTGCTGCAAATCGGCTACGGCAAAAGTTGTCACTGAACCCACTGAAGCACAAGTTGAAGATCTGAATTATCCTCACACCAATCCCTGAAGCTCTGCGAAACTTCTGAATGATGTCTCCTCAAGAGAGTTGGGTTTTCTTCCAACATTCACAAATCACCCGAGGGTTTCCGTCCTGGGGCTACGACTGAAGTAGAGAACCACGTATCACACCTCTCATACAATAAAATAACATGATCCAAAGATATCCCTCAATGGCCTCCTCCCTTTCTTTTATAGATCTCTTGGAGCCTTCTAGAGAATTATTTTATTATTATTTTATTCATGGAGCACTTTTCCCTCTTATTAAAATATTCCTTTTTAATGCAGAAAAGAGTAAATCGGCTACCACGTCTCCTCCGGTCACTGAAACTCATGTCCCCCTGTCCCATCATAAAGGTATCCTCGTCTTGGTTCCAATGAGCTATTACACTAAGGTGTTCTGTCATGTATTTCTCCCGGAATGCCACCGTGAGCGTAATTAGTTGAGTTAAGCCCATAAATTCAAATTTCCAAAAGTTGTCGCAATGCACCGGAACAAAAGCCAAACTGCTCGGATGATGGAATATATCAAGTGAATGCCACCCGACCACATAGAAACTCCTCAAAACTCCTCCGAAAAGCCCCTGGGCCCGCTGATGACACCAACCTGTACCTGTGATCGCTCTGCTCCTAACTCTAGAAGTCCCTCCTAGCCCTGTCATAGGTGACACCAAAAAGGGGAATATTACAGACCTTCCGCCCCAAGATTGCTTGCCCTTAAGCAATTGAAATATGTGGGCCACTTTGTTGGCCCGCCGCAACTGAGACCCAATGCCCAGATCCCCTACAAACCTCTCGGTGCTGTTATGCACCTATGTCAAACCACTCGGAATAGACCCCTCAATGCCGAGATCCCAAACTGATCTCTCACTGTACCAGTCAACAAACAATCCTCCCGGATCCCCACGCCATGATGGCTAATCATCGCCCATGTCCCATGGTTCGGACTGTGTACTGCCTCTGGTTATAAATGATGCTCTAAGATGTGAAGACCACATCCCCTGCTGCGTTGTATCTATGAGAGTGTAAACTGCCCCATCAACTGTGTACCAACTCATCACCTCTCTCTAATCCAATCCCTGACTAAATCCAATGTTGATCCTGCTCTCTTGAAATCAGGATGGAGTGCTGAAGAAACGACGACTTGTGCCCCATTGCCAGCGGGAATTTGTAACATTTGCTATGTCTAAGGGCCCGTGCTCTGTTGTGCTCCCTATGAAGAAAATCGTACCATCAAGAGGGTACCAGCTCATGATCTCCCGCCAATCGATCTTGGAAGAAGAATCCAATGTAGCAACAACTGCATATGGAACACGCCTAGAGTGTTGTCCCCAGCTCGTAATCAACTCACACTGCTCTGCCCTGTCTGCCAACGAAAGCTGCCTGTAGAAGAAAGCCCCTCTCTCTATAATGGGCCAAAGTGGGCAAGGTTGCTGCAAGCCCCATCGATGTACTCTTGGAGAGTGCTACTCACCGAAAGTACTGCAGCTCGGCCGACTGCATGTATATTTATCTGTACCTCATCAATGTGTTGGCCCAAAGATGGATGCTCCACCATCTCCAACAACTCATCCCTCTCATCGGGAACGTAAAGCTCCTGCTATCCCCTAGCCCCCTGCAAAACTATCCCATCAACCTCCAACATCTCTAAAGGATATGGATCTGCAACTGCTGTCACCGTGCTCGGTGTCTGTGCATCTGACTGCTCTTCCTCAGTGGCTGACCCCAAGGTTAGCTGCATATCCATCATAGACTCAATGTGAGCCTCCATCTGGCTCTCCCTCAAAGGACTATCATGCATGATGTGCATAGTATCCTCCTCAGCTGACTCAGGCTCCATCATACGCTGCTCTCGCTGAATCCTCACAAGTGACTCATCACCCAGAGTATCTCCCGTAGAGTCCCTTGACTGCTCACCCTGCACACTGGAAGACAGCTCCAACCTACTGTCATCATCTCTGCATGACTGCTCTCGCTCCCCAGAAGCATTCTCAACTGATCCCATGGACTCATCTGAAGAAGAGTTCTCACCCTGGCATACAGAAGAAATGCCCTTCTGTTCTGCCTCTGCCACATCAGCTGCATCACTCAAGCATGAGTGATCAGGCCCTCAAGGTTCTCTTCAAATGAAGCAAAGTCCCTTCCTCCTCAGCTCATTTCTGCTGCCTGATCCACCAAATTGGAACAGCTCCTCCCTGGTCAATTGTCTCTTGAAAAGCTCAATGTTCTACTCAACCAGCCCTTGGGCTAGTTCATAAGCAGGAGGTGAGACCAACTTCTCTCTCCTTCAAATGCTCAACAACCTAGTCTGCAACTCTCGGCCAGTGGTCTCACATTCTCTCATACATGATGACAGGATGGACTGCGTATGTGCTATGACGATGTCAGAATGATGTCTCCTAATGCTGAAGAAGCATTGGAACATTTGCAGAATCAAGTCATCACACTCAAGGTCAAACATGATGACATATGTCTCGAATGTGGCCATACTCCATAAAATCTCAAGCTTCTTCCCAAAGGGAGAGCCTGCACTGTTGTCCAAATCCTGAAAAGTCTCTACTATCATTCTCATAATCCTCCTCATAACTTCATCACTGTATGGAGCTATAGGTGCGGTCAACTTCATGATGTTGCTGATGCATGATGCAACCGGAAGGCTAACCCCCTCACATGGTTCCTCCAAGAATTTTAGAGCCCAAATCAGTGTCTTCCCTTCTTCTTGCCTTATTTTGGGTAGAAGCTCATTAAGCTCATCGAGTTTGGAAAAAACTCTACATGACATCTTCATGTGTTTCAAATCTATCCCAAGTGCAAAAATTCTGTGACCAATCCCCAATTCTCCCTGTAAGTCTTTTGGCTGTCCATTTTGAAGGATGGCATAAATCCCTCTTGAAAAGGGTCTGCTGTTTGGTTTTGTTTTCTGGTCTTTTGATGCGTGGTGGTTCAAGGAACCAACTTTTATTCTTCTCAAGCTGTTTAGGAATCCCTCCATGGTTCAACCAATGATGTAGTCACTGTTTTTCTAAGTTTCTCCAAGAATCCTCCAATGAGACATTTTGTCATATACAACTGTAGAGGTAACTTTGAGTAGTTTGTAGTTCCCAAGGAATGGTTTACCGTGGAATAACATCACCCATGAGCAATTGAAAATTTATTTCGCTGAAAAGTATACCACCATTTCAATTTGCATAGTCAATTGCCTCAATTGAATAATGGCTATTGCCATGGATCACATATGTAGACATCGACCCAATCAATTTGAGGAGATTCCCCTGAAAAATTCCCTTCCATAATTTCCTCAAATTTACAATAAATTTCTGAGTTTTTGTTATACTTTTCAGTGGTATTTTGTCAAACAGTTTGGGCACGCACTGCTGTAGGCGCACTTGTCATAATTTTAATTCATATACGCAGTGACTTCTATGCAACAAGAAAAATGCTTTATAACCACCAACACTGATTTATATTAATTTGCAGAAATTTACTTAAGATTGATGCAAATCTGAATTGTGATGAAAAGGACCAAGAGCAGGATTAATAATAACTCAACATTACAGGAAATGAGTTTTGGAAATATACAGTGCGTGGGTTAATTTGCCACTGAGATTACAAGGGAATAGAGCAATAGCACTTGGTTACAACACTATGAAATGTTTCTGAAATGATGCCCATCCTTGATATAACTCAGCAAGGGTGACCTTCAGGAAGTAAGCACTTCAATCCTCTACTTTACGCTGTCTGCTACAACCATATGAAGCTACAAGACTTCACACAGTTGAAGATATACATGTTCATCAAAATAACCCAGCTTCGTTCTCCTCAAAATGATTCTTTGTCACTGAGATGACCCACACAACCAGCCAATGAGGAGAAAACTCGGTTATGTACAGGGCATAGTCTTATTTTCCCTTTTGTGATGACACGCATATTGGCATGAAAGCTCCAAATTTCGATTATTCAGCCATTCCCTTCTCCAATAATTTGTCCTCTGTTGAGCTGCTACTGCATAGGTGATATGAACCAAATTAAACTTGGAAAATGCATATCGTGACAGAGTGCCTTCGTCTTTCCTTCTACTGTGCAACAATTTGGCCATAGGAGGCTTGTCCGAAAATTATATGGACTTTGTCCCTCCTCGTCAACAAACACGCCCCTTGATTTGATCTTGCCCAGAATTCGATGAGAAGAGGAACACTTGCTAATCAAACTAGATTTTGTCATTTGCACCGCTCCAATGAATAATATTTGACTTCTCTACTTCGCGCACTCTATGGCCACACGTTTCAATTCACATTCCTTTTCGATCCACAAGAACATCAATCCGCTGTAATCGCGTTGTCACACAGGGATAATTTAGCTCCTCATGCTATGGAATCTTTGTTGTCTTGGCACAATAATTTGCATTGCTAGAAATGGATGATCGGGCCCTTTAGATGCAGCTTCAATTTATTTCTACAGATTGACTTTCTCCTTCAATCTGCCCAGTGTAAATACGACCTTCAATGGGCGATTCAAACTTGCTTTCTAGCTTGGAATGGCACTGTTTGTCTGATAATAACCTAGCTTCTGGGATCTTAGTCACATTGCCAACAATCCGTTTAGCGAAACGATTTCGACTTGTGTTGTGTCGCACTCCTTTCCCCAAAAAAAACGCTTACATGCCCAAAATGATAGCCCAGTCTCCCTGGATTCATAACAGAGTCTGTTCCGCGGTCTTGGTTCGAACAAGAAACTTGGCTGTGATGATGCATCCCAAATTTAATATCCTTGATCGGAATATTCGATGCCCCTTTGATAACTGATTGCGCAACGTTTGGAATAAAATGAATAAATTAAACCAGTGGTTGGGGTTTCAAAATAATAAGATGGCCAGCTATGTTTTCACAAACAACGAGTTTTCTTCATAAAAGGCATTTCCAGGACCCCACTTGAATTTCGACGGCTTCAAATTTTGAGAAATTGGTCACTTTATGCTTTTTGGCCCACAACTTTGCCCATCCTTTAGAGGTTTTCGGTTTTTCGTTGGGTCGGTCACTGACAGACTATTGGCTGGAAACCGAGCTATGAACAAATTCGATTTGCGCCGTTGAATAACAAATTTGTTTCGGGTTCGGTGCTGTTACAAAAATCCCACACTTCACATCGCTAATGCGACTTCCATAATGATGATTTTGGGTTTCAAAAAAAAAAAAAGAATATTTTCGACAAAATCGCTGCAACTGGAAACTAAAACCCGCAGGCTGAGCGACGACTAAGGCTCTGATACCACCGTAATATCCCAAATGGGATATTTTAACTAAAAATGCAGAAATAGGCTTGAGCAACAAAATAAATGGAAATAAACACACAACCACCAATATAACACAATGGATGCCAATAAAATCACTGGGCCATTTTATTAATCCATGGTAAAAAGTACATCAACAGAAAGGAACAGCGGAACCTGAGCTTGCTAAGCAAGCGAAGCAAAACCCAGAAATATCTCTCACCTAACTCATGAATGACACTGGCAATGATGTAGATGGCTCAACAAGAACACTGCTGCAAATCGGCTACGGCAAAAGTTGTCACTGAACCAACTGAAACACAAGTTGAAGATTTGAATGATCCTCACGCCAATCCCTGAAGCTCTGCGAAACTTCTAAATGAAGTTTCCTCAAGAGAGTTGGGTTTTCATCCTACACTCACAAATCACCTGAGGGTTTCCGTCCTGGGGCTACGGCTGAAGTAGAGAACCACGTCTCACACCTCTCATACAATAAAATAACATGATCCAAAGATATCCCTCAATGGCCTCCTCCCTTTCTTTTATAGATCTCTTGGAGCCTTCTAGAGCATTATTTTATTATTATTTTATTCATGGAACACTTTTCCCTCTTATTAAAATATTCCTTTTTAATGCAGAAAAGAGTAAATCGGGTACCACGTCTCCTTCGATTACTGAAACTCATGTCGAACTGTCTCATCATGGAGGTATCCTCATCTCGGTTCCAATGAGCTATTACATTAAGGTGTTTTTTCTTGTATTCCTCCCGGAATGCCATCGTGAGCGTAATTAGCTGAGTTAAGCCCATAAATAACTCAAATTTCTAAAAGTTGTCGGAATGCACCGGAACGAAAGCCAAACTGCACGGATGATGGAATATATCAAGCAAATGCCACTCGAACACATAGAAACTCCTCAAAACTTTTCCAAAAATCCCCTGGGCCTGCTGATGACACCAACCTGTACCTGTGACCGGTCTGCTCCTAACTCTGGAAGTCCCTCCTAGCACTGTCATAGGTGACACCAAAAAAAGGGAATATTACACCTTTTTACAATGAAATATGTGGCAAGGCTTCCCTTTAGGTCCTTATCTTGATGTGATTGTAGTTGATGATTTAAGCAACTTCTCATCTTTATGTGATTGTAGTTGATTCTTTAAGCGACTTTGGAAGCAGTGAGAATGCAAGACAAAGGATTTTCTTAACCTGGAAAAAACCAACTACCCTATATTCACTTTGTGGATGATTCTGTGTTATTGCCTCAATTGAATGAATAATATTTGGTGGGCACTATTATATGCTGGAAGACATTTGCAAAAGTTTTTGGATCAATGGTTAATGGAGTGAAAAACTGAGGTCTTTTTAATTAGCCAAGATGATTGTGGTTGAACCATAAATGGAAGCGAATAAAACCATGAGGATCATATGTTGTTTGGGCATTCTATTTGGTATGCATATGCAACACTATTGTTAATTAGTGGAAGTGGATACTAACCAAGCTTCAAAACAAAGTCAAGCTTGTAGGACTCTTAATCATGTGTGTTGGAGAATGTGGTAGGGAAACTATTAATTCAAATTCTCCTAACCTTAATAATTTCACGTGAACTTTAGTTATCTTCTTGTGTTTGTTTATTAGATCTTTTCATCAAACAATTATCAAGAGAAAAACAATAAAGACAACGACCTCAAGTATTAGGCTCCAAGCTAGGGCAAAACCCTTCCAAGGGGAAAAGCTAAAAAGAATCTCTTCTCTTCTTATAGAGTTTGCTTCAAATGAGAAAACCGAAAAAACCAAGACCCAAACCTCCTCCAAGCACCAAGTGAACCCTCCAACAAAGCTCCTCCAACTAGTCAAAGTTAAACTAAGTCAACAAGGGTCAAACCCTTCCAAAACTGCATCAAACTTAGAATTTCGGTTCGACCTGCAATATGTTTGCAACTTTGGCCCCTATAGCAGCCCAGTAAATTCGCACGTGTTAGAGAAATTAGGGAAAAAACTAGATTAGAAACTCGTTCTTCCTTCTCCCTTGCTTCAACTTCTCTCTCCTTGACTTTCTTCTTGTATTTCACACTTCAGGCGAACTTCTTGATTGCAGATCAAATTGGTCTCCAAATGAGGTCGAGTAGCATCTATTTATACTCATTTGTGGAGATCTAATAACCCTCTCTAGGCCGACTTGTGCTTGGTAGGGTTGACTTGTGCTAGGAGGTTTATTTCAACTTTCTTAACTAAAAAATTCATTTACATGGTACATCTTGCCCAGTTGGGTCTTATATACATGACATTGACTCGACTAATGACAATAAATCTTATGACATGACAAACCCTATAAGCATGATGAACATGCTTTACCTAGAAGACCAATCAAAATAAGCATGAAACCCATGCTTTAAAATAATAATTTTTCTTTCTTCTATTTGGTTGTTACATAAGATATACATATTGACATGAGTAAAATGACAATTATGAAGACTGAAACTAGTTACATTTTCTAATGCCCCCTCTTAACTATGGAGGTATTCATAATAGTACACTTGGTATAAGGATATTCTCAAATTGAAGAGTCGGATTGGTAAGCCATCTTTAAGCATCAACATCATGATTAGGATTGTAATCATATTAAGGCCTTGACAAGCTCTTGTTATATTAGCACACAACGCTGAGAGACTTTATGTGAGATACCACACTACCTCTTCAATTTACATAGCCCATATGAATGTCAACTAGGTATGTCCATTTAGGATTATTCTTATTTTGGATTCCCAATCCTCAAGGAATATCGGTGCTCTTCGACCACTCTTGTCTTGGATTCTTGTCCAATCCTCAATGAATGTCGGTCCACTTCCTATCTTGGATTTTCTATCCTCAAGGAAATCACAGATGCTTATCCAATCCTCCATTCTCCCTACCATGGCCTTCACTTAAACGTATGAATGTTAATCATCGCTTAGTGCATGACTCGTTATAGAAGAGAACACAATGTCCCTCATCCCTCCCTCTCAACCAGGGAGGATATCCTCATTCCCACTTGATCCGGGAATAGATCCTTGCTCCTTTTCAATTATTCGAGGAGACTTCTTTACTCCCTCTTAAGCATAGAGAAGATTATTTCACTTCCTATTAATTGGGAAGTCATAACCACAAGATCTATAGCTTGTCTTTATAAGTAAATTAACTACCAGTTCTTCATGAAGATAGTTGCAAGTCTCCTTCTTTCCTTTGTATCTCATCATATTGATCTCCTTGCTTCCTAGATGTTGTGGAGCAATCTTTTTCTTTCAATCTTGTGACAAGGTTCAGGCCATCAACCTTGCATATCACTTTCCTTTAGTCTTCATCAATGAAGGCATTATATTGAGTCTTATCATATCTCCCTCTAAACATGAAAGTGATCTTCATGAACATTAGGTCATCCTCTTATACTGCTACCTTTCCATTCCAAGATGATATTGACGTCTTGCCCACATGATCTTCCAAATATTACCAAAACCATCTTCTCAATCAATGTATTTATTGAACTGAGTTAAAAAAAAACAGTTGTAGATACTTGCCTCAAATGCCATTATACATTTATGCAACATTCTTCCAGGTAGCAAAACCATATACCAACTAGAGAACCAATACAAAAACATCAATATCATAATTACCTCAACATGATGGCCTCTAATCGAAATATCAAATTCAACTTACTGGTTTCTCTTGAGATCAACATTATTCCACAAGGTTTGTTTCCATAGTGTACAAGAATCCTTCTCCATGCATTCACTTTTAATCAAAATGCCCATGGATCAAACTGATCAAATCTTCCTTGGAGTTGTCATTGTTAACTTTCTTTCTTTCTTCCCAAGACTATTATTGATGTTTCTCAACATTGTTATATTTATGCCATGCAATCTTGTGAGAGAGTCTTGATCTCCATCCATTCCAAAGCATGTCAAATTTTTTCTTTCGAGCATCATGCAACCATATGGAAGACTTATCGAGCACACTTTTATATCCAACTCTTTCTACAAGATTCTTGTAGATATGAACCTTACCCTAGAGAAGAATTACTTAAAATATGCATACCTTTTCTTCCATAGAATCATCTAGCCATTCTTGTTGAAGAATGTAACTAGGTTTAGTCTTCATAATTGTATGTGTCATAATGAAATGTATTTATCAAAAGAAATATATTATTATTATTATTATTATTTTGACTTATTAAAACATGAGTTTCATGCTTGGGGCATCATGTTCTAGGTCAAAGTCCCCATTGAGGACTGTTAGGTTTTATATTGAGTCATTAGAGTCATTTTCCATTTTATAAGACCCTTCTTGGGCATTTGAATCATGTAAAAATAATTATTATTGAGTCAAATAAGTCATTTGTCACCTCCACACTAGGTCAACCCTCACTTGATCGAGTTGGCCTACATTAGGGTAATTTGACCGACATAAGAGGCTATTAATAGGTGCAGTTCGATTCATTTGGAGGACATCAATCACACAAGTTCGATTTACAAGGAAAGGAAGCAAAAAAAGTGTGAAGTTACTGAAGAAGGTGAAGAATTACAGAAAATGACAGAATCTAAGTTTCTGGATCATCTCTCTCACATGTGTGAAGTTACTGTGTTATTGCTTCTAGGTCGAATTTTTTGTTGTTGCTTCTAGGTTGAAGTTTCTGCTACTGCTTCTAGGTCGAAGTTTCTGCTACTGCTTCTAGGTCAAAGTTTTATGTTGTTGTTTCTAGGTTGAAGTTCCGCTGCTACTACTAGGTCGAAGTTCTGATATTAGAAGGTTATCATCTGTAGAAGAAGGGATGGTTGACTTGGTGACTGGAGGAAGTCTATGTCTAGGTTGAAGAGTCTTGGATTATTTTGTGAAACTACTGAAGGAAGAGTTGTTGACTGGATTTTCCCCTAGATAAGGTTTTTTGCCTGGATGTTTGCTTACATTTGGTGTCTTTGATATTTGTGCTATGGTTTTGGTAATTGCTTGATGAAATAAGATAAAAGAACAAAAGAAAGTTAATAAGAACATAAGAATATCACAAGTAATTATCAACATAAAGAAAAAATTTCTGCCTTTTTTATTTTCCAGCATGGTATTAGAGCTAAGGTGAAGAAGGAAAAAGGAAACTTGAAGATCTATTGAAATGAGAATAAGGAGTTTTTATGAAGTTGAATAAATATTATATAAGGATTCAAGCCTAACCATGTCTAACTCATTGGAGGGAGAAAACAAATTAGAAGGATCATCCAATTACAGGGCGTGGAAATAGATGATGGATCTCATCCTCGAGAAAAATAAAGTCTTGGATCTAGTCAAAGGAAAGGTGAAGAATCCTACAGATGAATCAAGTGATGCAGAGAAAACAAAGTTTAGAGAAATAGAGATATTGACCATGAGCCTAATGGTAGATGGAATAAAGGATAATCTCATCCCATATATTTCTAACATAGATTCCGCTCAACAGATGTATGGGGCCTTATCCAAATTTTTCACAATGAAGAATTTTGGTCAAATTGCAAGTCTTAAGAATGAGCTAAGAACTATGAAGATGATAAAGGGTGACATGTGGCATCTTCATTTGTAAGGATAGCTAGAATCAAAGGTGATCTCCAAGCAATAGATGAGATAGTACCTGAAAAATAGCTCGTGATCACTGCAATTATAGGACTACCAACATCTTTGAGTGTCTTTGCATTAGGGTTCAAAAGTTGGAAGGAAACTCCTACATTCGAACAATTGCGGAATGCATGTAGTCAAGAAGAAGTCATAATTTCATTAGTAAGCAATGAAGATAATGAAGAGGAGAAAATTTCAAATGCCTATTTCGCTCATCACAAGAATCAAGGAACCTTCAATAAATCCAAAGGGCCATGGAAGAATAGAGACCCATCAAAGATTGAATGCTAAAATTGTCACAAGGTTGGTCAATATAGAAGTGATTGCCCTGAGAATCCAAGGAATAAAAAGAGAAACATAGATGAAGTGAATGTTGCCGATGAAGGATCTCTAAAGAAGAACAAGACCAAAGAATTAGAAATAAAAAACTTACACTACTAAGTCCTGTTAGAATCTTGTATTTCACAGTATCACAAGGTGACTGATTGTTGTTTATATTTTTCATACTGAAAATAATATTCCATGGCTATCATTTATTTTCAGAGAAAGAAAGAGAAATCTTGATTATCAAGAGATTTAAAGGAATAAATCTGCTTTTTTCAGTTTAGTGGAAAGGGGAAAGTGTTGCTGATAAGGTGTGATGGTGAACAAACTCCATACTGTCCTCATTCATTCCATCTACCCTCTTCTTACCTTTCATTTTCCCAAATTATGAACTCCAATGCTCTGAATCCCATTTAAACCCCAAAACCCACGTACATAACCTTTGAGACTTATTACTTTATAAAACCCATTTATATTAAAGTCCAAAATTATATTGTTATAGCTCCACCTCCCACTTTAAGCCACCGCAAATCTTTATCACATCACCTTTCGCCAGCGCGCATCGCACTTCATGGGTTTTATCACTTATCACATTTTCCCAACTATAAACTCCGCGATGTGTGATAAACCTTAAGATCTGCGATTTGTGATGTGGGTCAGGTCCCACCTTTCCCCACACTTCACACTTCACAAGTTTTAGAGTTTACCCCCCCTGCGCTCATTGAAAAACCTTAAGATCTGCGATTTGCGATGCGGGTCGGGTCCCACCTTTCCCCACACTTCGCACTTTGCAGGTTTTAGAGTTTACCTCTGCCACCTCGTGTTAAAGTTTGCGATTTGCGGGTCGGGTCCCACCTTCCCTGTCATGTCACCTCCACTCCTCGCACTTCGTAAATCGCAAGATTTAACTTCCAACACCTGCTGCTTATAAACTAAACCTTCCGACTTGCAATTGCGATGTGGGTCGGGTCCCGCCTTACTTGCCACGTCACCTCCCTCTCCCCACACTTCACACTTCGCCAGCGTTATAGTTTACCTCTGCCATTTATAAGCTAAAGCCTTTCGACTTGAGATTTGCGATGCGAGTCGGGTCCCACCTGTGTGCGCTCCTCTTCTCCGCATCCGAAGGTCCATTAACGCTTTTCGCACCCCCCTCGGTCTTCAACCATGGGGGAGGGGTTCGAAATGGGCGGAATCCATTACCGCCCACTTCTCCACGTATCTTCCTCTCGTAATTTCGCACCCCCCTCTCCGTTACTGCTTACCACTTGAGACCCCCTCCAAAAAGTTTTTTCCGCTGTACTCCAAATCGTTATCGCTGCAACACGTCCTCCATCATCTGTCCACATCGGCCAACCACCATCCCTTCACGTTCGGGCATATGGGGTTTTTGTACCATTTTATGAATAAATAGGCCAAAACACGGCAGAAGGACTTGTAATATAATAAGCCCTGACAAGGTGTGCAAACAAAGGAGGTCGAGTCGGGCAAAGGGTGTTCATACATAACACATCAACATAATCACTCAAATAATGAAAAGTAGCCCGCGCTGCAGCAGATTTAATTACCAAACACCGGTTTTTTGAAGGGCAGGGCCAGATGTCAGAGCCACCAGTGTTGTCTCTTTGAGACTACCTCAGCCACCTCCAGCCTACCTTTTTGCTTTAAGAAGAGCTGCCTGAATTAATTCTACAAGCGGTGCTTTTGTCAGAGATTTCTGTTTAGGCCTTGCATGGCCGCACTTGTCCATTTTTCTGCTAAATTGTAATCAACTGAAGGTTTCCAAGTAGGATAGGGAAACTGACTTAGTTTTTGTATAAATACTGCATGCATTAGCAGTGTGAAGTAGGCCAGGAAGGGGAAAAACCATTGTAATAGAATCTGCTGGTTGTAAGCACTCTCTTTTAGATGAATGAATGAGTATGCTATTTTCTAGATTCTTGTGTTATGATCTGTGGTGAAGTAATTCTCCCTTATGTAATTTGTGATTCTTCTGTTTTACATACTGTTTTCTTTTCTTTACTGCGGATATAAATTTTTGTGTAGGATTTACCTTGGGGTACCCTGCTCAGTCTTGAAACAATACATTATGTTTTCCTCTGAGACTTGGATGCATAATTCAGAGACGGTCTTCTCTGCATCCACGTTGAACCATCGAAATGTAGAATTCAGAGACAGTATGCTCATCATTCCCGTTGAACCTTAATCTCCTCCTCTTTTCCATTTCACAAGCTATAAATATCCATTGACATGGCTAGCTCCCCTGGTTTCACCTGACCTCAACTATTCATCCATTTGAATCTGTTTACACCTGTTTGACTCCATAGCCCAATGGCCCCCTTTTGTTGCATCAACCAAATCTTCAAACAAACCCCTGTGCACTAATATCTAGCCGCTAGCCTAAAATGCCCCTATAAAAAAAGCTATATCTAATAGGGAGAGCCCTCTTCGAGTCCAAGAAGGCTAGGTCCTGGATTCAAAAGATTTTTGATGTTGCACCGCCGTGGTTCTGTCCCCAGCCTTAGGAATTACGAGGTGATAACATAATGGCGATTCTGCTAGGGGAAAAATTTATCTTCCTCAAAAAGTACATCAAAGTTAAGATCTCATTACTGATGGTGGACAGTGACCAGACACAAGAAGGTTGCATTATTCACCTGGCAACTCCATGATTCAAAGAACCCAACTTTTGAGAATTCATGGCGACTCCACAACATGCTGACCAGAGTTTCTGCTGACCAAGAGTTCCTGTTGAAGGCCTAGAAGTAAGTATTATACCTCATGCTTTTATTGATCCTATATAAGATTATATGGAGGTTCTTTTTAGCTAAATTTTTCAAACATGTATTTTCTATAAGGATCAAATACACCAGTAGTTGCCATTTCAGATTATAACTTTGATTATATGGACACATGATCAAGTTCTACTTCTGTTTTTCTTGACAAGCAGTCAAGTTTTCCATCTGTTTCTGTTGTTACTTAACTGGATGCAGTGGCATTATTGTATCATTTAGAGAAATTTTTTTTTCAATAGGGTAGGGTACGTAGCTATGCAAATAAGCTTAGTACTCTAAGCATTTTTTTAGCTTTAGTTCCAAAATGCTGTTTTGTTTTCAGTTCAAGTGTGTTCAAGACTTAAGTTTTGCAGAGAGTGTTGATTTTGAACTTAGCCTTCTCAGCCACAGAGGTTTTGTAGCAAATTAAGTTGCAGGTTTGGGATTAGCCCAATGGATCAGGTCACTAGTCTACGATGTTCTTGATACCTCTTGAAGGAGCTGCCATCCCTAGATGGAGCCACTGTTAGACTCCTGCATTTCACAGTATCACAAGGTGACTGATTATTGTTTAGATTTTCATACTGAAAATAATATTCCATGGCTATCATTTATTTTCAGAGAAAGAAAGGGGAATCCTAACTGTCAAGAGCTTCAAAGGAATAAATCTGCCTTTTTCAGTTTAGTGGAAAGGGTAAAGTGTTGCTGATAAGGTGTGATGGTGAGAAAACTCCATACTGCCCTCATTCATTCCATCTACCCTCTTCTTACCTTTCATTTTCCCAAATTCTGAACTCCAATGCTCTGAATCCTATTTAAACCCCAAAACCCACATACATAACCTTTGGGACTTATTACTTTATAAAACCCATTTATATTAAAGTCCTAAATTATATTGTTATAGCTCCGCCCCCACCTTAAGCCACCGCAAATCTTTATCACATCACTTTCCGCCAACACGCATCGCACTTCGCGGGTTTTATCACTTACCACATTTTCCCAACTCTAAACTCTGCGATGTGCGATAAACCTTAAGATCTGCGATTTACAATGCGGGTTGGGTCCCACTTTTCCCTGCACTTCGCACTTCACAAGTTTTAGAGTTTACCCCCTCGCGCTCATAGAAAAACCTTAAGATCTGTGATTTGCAATGTGGGTCGGGTCCCACCTTTCCCCACACTTCGTACTTCGCAGGTTTTAGAGTTTACATCCACCACTCGTGTTAAAGAGATCTGCGGGTCGGGTCCCACCTTCCCTACCACGTCACCTCCACTCCCCGCACTTCGCAAATCACAAGATTTAACTTCCAAACCTCGCCGCTTATAAAATAAACCTTCTGGCTTGCGATTGTGATGGGGGTCGGGTCCCACCTTACTTGCCACGTCACCTCCCTCTCCCCGCACTTCGCACTTCGACAACTTTATAGTTTACCTCCGCCATTTATAAGCTAAAGCATTCTGACTTGCGATTTGCGATGCGGGTCGGGTCCCACCTGTGTGCTCTCCTCTTCTCCGCATCCGAAGGTCCATTAACGCGTTTTGCATCCCCTTCGGTCTTCAACCATGGTGGGGGGGTCTGAAATGGGAGGTATCCATTACCTCCCACTCCTCCACGTGTCTTCCTTTCGTAATTTCACACCCCACTCTCTGTTACTGCTTACCACTTGAGACCCCTTCCAAAAATTTGTTTCTGCTGTCCTCCAAACCGCTGCCGCCGCAACACATCCTCCATCATCTATCCACATCCGCCAACCACCATCCCTTCACGTCCGGGCATATGGGGTTTGTGCGCCATTTTATGAATAAATAGTCCAAAACACTACACAAGGACTTGTAATAGAATAAGCCCCGACAAGGTGTGCAAGAAAAGGAGGTCGAGTTGGGAAAAGGGTGTTCATACATAACACATCAAAATAATCACTCAAATAATGAAAAGTAACCAGCATTGCACCAGATTTAATTACCAAACACCGGTTTTATGAAGGGCAGGGCCAGATGATAGAGTCACCAGCGTTGTCTCTTCGAGACTACCTCAACCACCTCCAGCCTACCTTTTTGCTTTACGAAGAGCTTCCTGAATTAATTATACAAGCAGTGCTTTTGTCAGAGATTTCTGTTCAGGCCTTGCATGGACACACTTGTCCATTTTTCTGCTAAATTGTAATCAACTGAAGGTTTCCAAGTAGGATAGGGGAACCGACTTAGTTTTTGTATAAACATTGCATGCATTAGAAGTATGAAGCAGTCCCGGAAGGGGAAAAAACCATTGTAATAGAATCTGTTGGTTGTAAGCACTCTCTTTTGGATGAATGAATGAGTATGCTGTTTTCTAGATTCTTGTGTTATGATCCGCGGTGAAGTACTTCTCCCTTATGTAATTTGTGATTATTGTGTTTTACATATTGTTTTCTTTCTTTACTGTGGATATAAATTTTTGTGTAGGATTTACCATGGGGTACCCTGCTCAGTCTTGAAACAATACATTATGTTTTCCTCTGAGACTTGGATGCAGAATTCAGAGACGGTTTTCTCTGCATCCACATTGAACCACCAGAATGTAGAATTCACAGACAGTCTTCTCTGCATTCCCATTGAACCTTACTATCTTCCTATTTTCCATTTCACAAGCTGTAAAGATCCATTGACATGGCTATCTTTCTTGGTTGCACTTGACCTTAGTTGTTCATCCATTTGAATCTGTTTACACCTGTTTGACCCCATAGCCCAATGGTCCCCTTCTGCTACCTCAACCAAATCTTCGAACAAACCCCTGTGCACTCATAGCTATCCTAAAATGCCCCTATAAACAAAGCTATATCTAATAGAGAGAGCCCTCTGTGAGTCCAGGAAGGCTAGGTCCTAGATTCCAAAGCAGTTTGATGTTGTACCATCGTGGTTCTGTCCTCAGTGTTCAGAATTACGAGGTGATAACAAGTCCTCTCTCTCTTAATCCACTACTCTAAGTTTTGAATTATTTTCCTTTATGATTTTATTTCTAGTACTTATAGGTTTAACATGCTTTGGAAGAACATTTTTGAATTGTTTTGATAAAGTTATAGGTATCCCTCGAGATTGGATTAAGAGGGAGCCCTCACCATTTTACCAGAGATAAGTATCTTAATCCTTGTATTATCTTTTTATATTTGGTTTCCCTCTCTTATCTAAGATGTGTTTGTAATAGATGCTAATAAAATTTGTTTTCACATTTTCCTTGTTTAGGAAAAACTTGTTGAATGCTCAAGGGTTATGAAGGAGACCTCACAAAACAAAGCATGACAAAAAGTCCTCTTGCAAGAGAAATTCTTCTAAGGATTAATGTCCTACAAGGTTTGTTAAGAAACAACTCAAAAGTATGTCTTAGATCATAAGCTTTGTTTCCCTCATGATAAAGGTATATTCATTCCTTTTTAATAATTTATTCTACATTACTAAAATCGATATGTCTAGGACCTTTGAATCATAAAGATTCTTATTTGGGTGATTAAATCATTAGATTGAATCTACCCTCTTTATACATTTGATCATTCCTATGGAAACCTAAAAGGTTCTTTGTAAAACCCTAACCTAAGGGTATGTCGATGCTAATGCGAAAACCCTAGTCTACTTAGGGTTATTGATGAAATCTAGAAATACTATTCTTTTGATGTTTAGGGTTTTGGTACTATTATAGAAACATTAGTCTCTTAAGGTTTGTTGTGTATTAAAATCCTATACCTTAGAATTTTGGTAAATTTGGGTTTATGAGCAAAACCCTTATATGTTTGGAATACACTCATAGCAATGAAACCCTAGGTGTATGTTTGTTCGTCTGATCGAAACCCTAACCTGATCAAAATTGTTGTATATATTGATAGTTGTGTCTTGGGTTTGTCTGATAGATGTTTCTATGATATGTTTGTGCGTGATTATGAAATCCTAGATATGTATTTGTGCTAACCTAATTGTTGATGCTCATAGGGTACAAATTCTAGGGTTTGTAACTAAGACCTAGAAGAAGTTTGATATTCTAGGATATAATGATATTGTTTAGATTGGATGATGAATCTAGGGTTTACAACAAATCCTAGTAGAAGTTGGTCATATTATTGAAACCTTAGATTCTGCTATGATTGGTTTTTGATAACTAAGGCTTAGTATCTCAAACATGGAATCTAGGGTTTGTATTAAATACCAATAGAAGTCTAACATATAAATTCTGAAAATTGTTAGATGCATTGTAGAATTGTTTGAAATGTTTCCAAGGTTTGCAATATATCATATTAAATTCTATCATATGTCTAGATATACTGAGACAAATATCTTGATTGAGTTATTAATGTGATTTAGAGGTTATAACCAAACTCGAGCAAGAAGTTCAAGTATAGTCTCTTGCTGATTATGAACCTAACTAAGTTTAGGTATTTGATGTCTAAAGTCTAATGTATGATTATGATATAGTTAACTCTATGCTTCTATATATGTATTTGGTTGTACTTGTTTAAGTTGTGCAGGTACATAATATTCAAGATGTTGAAGATATTCACAAGTAAAGTTGACTTGATTGATAAGTATGATGAAGGAAGTTATATGAATGATGATGATCAAGATGAATTTGATAAGAAGGATTGAAGCCATGAAATATTTTCCGATGTCATAGAAAGTAGTTGATCTCCCTAAGTTACTAGATAAAAGAAAGGGTATATCTCCCAAGTTGAGAGGGAGGGCATATTATAGTCATGATAAATACCTTGAAGAAGAAATTGGAGAATGTATATTGAGGTGTTGCTGGAAGAAGGAAAGCAGGATCTGGTTGTAGAATATGTTGTTGCATGTGAAGTAGGAAAGGAAGTTCTATGGTTGAGGAAACTTCTATCAGATTTGTTTTGAAAGGCTCTAAGTCATACTGTTATAAATTGTGAAGCACCATCAAGATGATTGAAGACTCCGAAGGTTTGTGTTTACTTATGTGTATCTGAAATTTTGTTACTGATTGGGGTTGTGTATGTACAATAAAATCTCTTGAAGTTTTGGAAGCATGCTTGATTTAATTGATGTTGTCGATTTGTTTGATCATGAGAGATTTGATGTTACCAATTTGAATAATCGAGAGCGTTGAGGCATCATGTATGCTTGGGATATTAGAGGAATTTTAAGGTCTAAAATGGTCCTCATAAGGAGATTATAAAGTAATAGTGGAAACAATAAAATAAGATTAGATTATATATATGTGTGTGTGTGTGTGTGTGTGTGTGTGTGTGTGTTTTTAAACCCACATTTTGGCGAGGTATCACCAAGTGTGGAGGAGCCACTATATAACTTTGGAGGAGCGTTAACCAACCTAGCGGAGGCTCCAAAATTGGACGAGTTGACAAGTTAGTGGTGTAGGTTCTATTATGGCGTAGTGAAAAATTTTATGGCAGATCGGGGGCTCGAACCTTTGACCTCACGCTTGCCAACCAACGCCTCTACCACTTCTTCTACAGGGTGTTTCTTACACCTATGGTTCTTCGTGAAATTTTGAAGTCTAACCGCCCAACTGTTGGGGGTTGGAGGGGGCCAAACCCCTCCCCACGTGGCTGATATCGAAGATCGAGAGCTAGAGCGAAACGATCGACGGAAAATTAATGCGGATTAATTAACGACCAAGACGTGGTTAACCCACGATAAGACGTCATTAGCGTGTAAAATTGTGCTTATCATTAAAACGTGCTTATCTGCCCATAATCTGTGCTTAGCACTAATTAAGCCGAAGTTAAGTTGGCAGAGTTTTAGAGGAGCGCACTAGATTCGGCGGAGTCTCACTTTTAACGGACTTAACTGGTAGTCCACCAAATTTAGTGGCAGTTTACTAGGCCTGGAGTAAATGAGGCCCATCCTGGGGAATATTCGACCAAACTGAACTCAGTAAAAGTCATTATTAGCATTTTTGCATGCTGGGAATCCATTGGAATAGGGTTCAGAGGTAGAAAAGGCCATTTTCAAGTGTTTTTGTGCATTTGAATATTTTTGAAGGCGAGGCCCATCAAATGTTGGGGCCATTTTCAGAGCATCCATAGTCCAATTTCAGCAAATGAATAGTAATTTTTTACTATCTTGGACATTTTGAATCCAATGGTGCAGGTTTAAGAGGCATTTGGAGACTTATAAGTGTGATTTTTCCATAGAGAAGTTTCATGGCACCCAGAGCCACTAGGTGTTGGAGGCATAGCTAGGGGAGCCAATTGTGATTCTGAGTGAATGAAAATTGTATTTTGTATGTTTGACATGTTCTGGAAACAACGAGACATGTTTCAAGAGTAGATGAGGACTTATAAGGGTGTTTTTTCCACAGGATAGCCCAAGGAATCTCAAGGCCACCAACAGAAGAGGTCATGCCCAAGGGAGCCATGGTTCATTTTGGATGATTGAACAATTAATCTAGGGGTATTTTGGTATTTTGAGCCCATTGGTATAGTTTAAAAAATAAATGGAGTTGAGCAAAAAATTCTAAAATAATTTTACCACCTTAATCCCAGAGAGCTTAGTCAATTGATGGAGGCTCAAGGAGACGTAGCCCAAGAGTTGAGGGTGAACTCCTTTATTATTTTGCTGTTGTGAGTTGCTGGTTATTTCTCTATAATTTATGTTTTCTTTTCATGCATTTAATCAGCTAAAAACCACTGTTAATTTTTCACACATAAAGCATTAAAAAAAAACACATAAACTTGACACAAGAATTCAATTGCACAAATGGATGTATGAGCATGATCCTTAGGCTGTTTAAATGGAATAGAAGGTGCTTGCACAACATAACAAGTCAGCCACCTATTAGATCTCAAGTTGGTATCAAAGCACAAGGTTGCTTGCTTGTTTTACTTGAAGGGTTTTAATAGTGCAAATTTACTGATGCTTACAAGGTTGAGATTGCTAAAGGAGAAGGGAAGATACTGATAGCTAGTACAAGAGTTTGGAAAAGAAGGAATAAGGCTGAGAAGGCATCATCCTTACCCAAAGGAACACTCAAGGCAACACTTGAAGCACAAGAGGAATTAATTGCACAAGAGGCTGAGGTGATTGAAGAGATACAAGCTGCAGAGATTGAGCTTGAATCTACAGCCAAAATGTCAGGGCATGAAGCTTTGTAAATTGTTGTGAAGCTCTTTAATTTATTAAATTGTGATGGAAATTCCATTAGATGGTGATTCTAAACCATCCTCCTTTGAAAGACTCTTTGATCAAGAGATGAAGCAGGACATATACATCATGAAAGATATGGTGCAAAATCTGTATGAAGACATGTGGGAGAACACTAAACTTCAAGAGAAATTGGTTGCTATGAAGAAAGAGAAGCAAGAACTTCTTCAAAAGATGCATGAGATGGAGATTTAGCTCGATGATGCCAAAGAAGCCTTAGCCAAGCATGTGCTTGGAGAAGAGGTAAATAATTCAAATTTGTCTTCAATTTCCTCTCAAGATAAATTTGTAGGTTCATTTGAAAAAAACACTAGAGGAATATGGTCCAAATTGATGATAAAAAAGGGCTATGAAGGTAAAGGATTAGGAAAACATGCACAAGGCATAGTTGAGCCAATTATGGTTGAGGAAAGGCCTAAGTATTTGGGTCTTGGCTATGGAAAATTTTATGGACAAAGTTTTAAAGCCATGAAGGCACTTGAAACAGTTCCAAGAAGGAATTTTGTTGCAGGTTCAAAACCTCAAACATGTAAAGTTTGTAATAAAGATGAATGAAATTGTTTGAAATCCATGTTGAAGAGTGTACATATACACATTGAGTTGAAGAGTGTACATATACACATTGAGATTTTGTATGTGTAAATAGAGGACTTGTAATAAGTTCATTGTAAATAGATACATGCATGAGTGTTGTCAATATTTATCTTGGAATATTGATTTCTGTTGATTGTGTTGCATATTTCTTATCGACTTGTGTCGATTGTGTCACACACATTTCATATCGATTTATGTCGATTGTGTTGCAAATTTCATGTCAACTTGTGTTGTTGATGTCACATGCTTTTTTTCGACTATGTTTGTTGATTATGTTGATCGAATTATGTTTTATTCAATGGTGTTTGTCGATTGTGAGTTGATGTGGGATACACCAAAGTGAAATAAGATCACCATGTACTTGATGTTATAGTTGGTGACAATCATTGCTTTGAAGAAGAAAAAACAAGGTGGTCATCATTTCAATTCTTGCATAATGTTTTCTTTTCAAGGTTGATTGTGTGTTCTTGTGACAAGATGTCGCAGGAAGTTTGATGTCCATTCAGTGAGAAGTGGACGAGATGCAAAGTGGTTTGAAGCCATTGGAAAATAAGCTGTTTTTTTGTGTTGAAACCAATAGTTCACTCATATTGCAAGTTTAATTTGGATAAGAGGATTCCAAGAAGAAGCTTGTATGCCTCTGTTGCAAGAGGGACTTAATTCTCAGTGGGAAGGCTAAAAATTTTCCAAGCACAAAGAGATCGATGTGGTACAGTTGGATATGTATTACTCAACAATAGTCAACAATGATGAAGTGGGTCAGCAACAGCCAGAGAGCAGTAGTTGAGAGACATAGCCAGTTGCGATGCAAGGCATGCCAAGATAATTGTCAAGAAAGACTTGTCAAGTAAATCAATTGATATAAATTGAAAGTAGAAGAGTGTTTAAGCTCAAGAAGATAATTATTAGCTTTTGTGGGTCCAAAATCCCATCAGTGGGAAGAAGTGATTAGAATTTGGATAAGGGCTTAAAATTAGCTAAAATTTCAAAGTTCTTGAAATTGCTTCGAACCTGAACAAACAAATAGAGTTCGTCGCTAGGATTCTGGCGCAATTTGTTTCATCAAAATCTGAGTTCATATGACTGAGTTATCGTTTGCTGTTTGTTTTCCAAAACATGCAAAAAATGAGTAGAATAGGTACAGTGTTGATGTGGCATGTACAGTCAAAATTGCAGGAATATTCTCCAGAATGTAGCCAGTGACACTGTGACAAGTGTCGTCTTCAGATTCGCCAGATGGTTTAAGTGAAGAGAAAAACTGCCCAATGACCTTCAATTCTTCCTAAGTTGGATTTTTTTTTTTAAGGGTTGGAGTATAACCCAACCAGAGGGCGCCATGTGGCCTCTCTAGTGGGCCAACTCCTAACCCTGAGGTCGAATGTCAAATTTTATTAGTGATTGCACATTTAATTCATGGTAAAATTATTGGTTTGAACCTTAGTCATATGGTGGTGTTATTATATATATATATATATATTAATGTTTTTAAACCCACATTTTGGTGGGGCATCACCAAGTGTGGAGGAGACATTATATAACTTTGGAGGAGCATTAACCAACTTAGCAGAGGTTCGAAACCTGGCCTTATGGCGTAGTGCAAAATTTTATGGTGAAGCGGGGGCTCGAACCCTGACCTCACGCCCGCCAACCAACGCCTCTACCACTTCTTTTACATGGTGTTTATTACACCTATGGTTCTCCGCGCAATTTTGAAGTCTAACTGCCCAAACGTTGGGGGTTGGAGGGGTCCAGCCCCCTCCCCATGTGGCCGAGCCCGAAGACCGAGAGCTAGAGCCAAACGATCGGTGGAAAATTAATGCGGATTAATTAACGATTAAGACGTGGTTAACCCACGATAAAACGTCATTAGCGCATAAAACTGCGCTTATCATTAAAACGTGCTTATCAACCCATAATATGCGCTTAGCACTAATTAAGCGGGATATAATTTGGCGAGTTTTAGAGGAGTGCGCCAGATTCGGCGGATTCCCACTTTTAGTGCACTTAACTGGCAGTCCACCAAATTTAGTGGTAGTTTACTAGGCCTGGAGTAAATGAGGCCTATCCTGGGCAATATTCGACCAAAATGAGCTTAGTAAAAGTCATTATTAACATTTTGGAATGTTGGGAATCCATTGGAACAGGTTGCAGAGGCAGAAAAGGCCATCTTTAGGTGTTTTTGTGCGTTTGAAGATTTTTGAAGGTGAGGGTCATCAAATGTTGGGGCCATTTCCAGAGCATCCATAGTCCAATTTTACAAAATGAATAGTAATTTTTTACTATCTTGGACATTTTGAATCCAATGGTGCAGGTTTAAGAGGCATTTGGAGACTTATAAGTGCAATTTTTCCATAGAGAAGTTTCATGGCACCCAGAGCCACCAGGTGTTGGAGGCATTAGCCAGGGGAGCCAATGGTCATTTTGAGTGAATAAAAAATGTATTTTGTATGTTTGACATGTTTTGGAAATAATGAGATAGGTTTCAGGAGCATATGAGGACTTCTAAGGGTGTTTTTTCCATAGGATAGCTTAGGGAAGCTCAAGGCCACCAACATAAGAGGTCATGCTCAGGGAAGCCATGGTCCATTTTGGATGATTGAATAGTCAATCTAGGGGTATTTTGGTTTTTTGAGCCCATTGGTATAGTCTGAAAAACCAATGGAGTTGAGCAGCAGCTTGTAAAATAATTTGACCATATTAATCCCAGAGAGCCTAGTCCATTGATGGAAGCTCAAGGAGACGTACCCAAGTGTTGAGGGTTAAATCCTTTATTAATTTTCTATTGTGAGTTGCTGATTATTTATCTAAAATTTATGTTTGCTATTCATGCATTTAATCAACTAAAAACAACAGTTAATTGCTCACACATAAAGCATTAAAAAATACACATAAACTTGACACAAAAATTCAATTGCACAAATGGATGTATGAGCACGATCCTTAGGTTGTTTAAATGGAATAGAAGGTGATTCAATAGAAAAAAAAGTCATCCACCTATTTCAGATCATGCTCTTTCCAAGAACCTTCTAAAATGATGGTTCTTATAGGATCTTGATGATCCCTTTTTGCAACATGAATACCTCTAACATGATGTTAGAAAATGCCTGGATGAAAAATAATATGCAATATGGTTCCAATCTTCTCATTCCTTGTACACTAGATGATATTTCCCAAAGAAATTAATTAAGTAGATTTTAATTTCTCTACTATCATATGCTTTTATCCATGATGCCATGTTTTTACAAAAAAAAATCAAAGACTTGTTCTAGAGAATGCAATAATGCATGCTACTCTACTTTATAATTAATAAAAGGCAAATTTCCTCATGAACCTGATGTAGACGGAGATTTCTTCAATAGTAAATATCCTTGGGATCTTCTCCTTTTGACTTCTTCTCATGTTCTCCCTTTTATTCAGCTTATGGGCTTCACTTCTTTCCTTAATTTTGTTATATTTCTTGTTTGTATAATCCTCCTTAAAGTGTTCATACTCATTACATCCAAAGCATTGAATTTTGGACATATTTGTCATTCTTTTGGACTTTCCAAACTTCCCTTTCTTCAACTTCTTGGTGTGAAAATTCTAAAATAGAACCCTAACTGCAGTAACTAATATTATTTCTTCTACTTATAAATTCAGAAATATGTTATTTACAGTATTACACAATAAATATCGAAATAAATTCTACTACAACCTTCACAATTAAAAAATTCTGCAGAAAGTAAATGCAAGGAAAATTGCTAGCAAAAGTACAATCACAATGACAAATATTTTTGGACAATCGTCCCTGGAAAAACCCAATGTGGGAAAACCAGTGCAGCAAATGAGAGTTTCTTCATTATTCTTCAACTAAATCTCATGTAAAAAATACAACCAGCATAATAGAAGAGGAATTTCTGTGAGAAATTTTACAATTTTTTTTTCTCACATTTCACAGTGAAATTCTGACCCTGGACAATACCTGCAATGGTGCTGTTGGAAAGGTAAATCCTCTCTGAGGAAACAGACGATCCCTCTAGCCCTAGAGTGGGTCTAGAAACAAGGGAGCAAGCTAATGTGTAGGTTCCTAGCTAATGAGTGAAAGAGGTTGGGGTAGATTGTCCTACCTGGAGTCCAATGCGATTGTCGCAACTATAGTAGTGGCAACCTCTTAATATCTGTCCTGATAGGCCTCGATCCTTCAACAATGGTGCTTGTATTCCTACACAAAGATAAAATACAAGAGCAATATACAAGACAATAACTACATTCGTAGCTAACTAATCAGTCAAGGAGGACTAAACACATTGCGTAAAATAAACCATATTAACACAGAATGGGAACCAGATAATAGTCATGTATATATAAATAGAAGAAAGAGATTAAAACCGGAGCCTTGATGTCACAACCTCCTTTAGCGGGTTAAGTTGAAGCGCGTCTCGAAGGATCATCAGGAATTGGACGAGGCGAGGACACAAGCCTAAGTTCTCTCTCGACAAAGGTCTCTTTCTCTGTTCTATCTCGCTAGCAAAATATTCAGCAATTCTCCTCAGCCATTCAGCTATAATATGTTCAGCTAGTGTATCAATGGGAGATATATTTATTTATAGAGGGAGAGGAGGAGGTTGGGATCCCTACAATGGTGGAGGGGAAGCCTTATCATTTGGGATTTTTCCCCAAAAGGTGGAAACAAGAGGCCAAAGGAGGGTGGTCGTAGTTATTCAGTCGAACCACTCAGGCTGACTCGCCCACGAAGTTGTTAGGATAAAAACTTCGCCTATATATTTAAAAAACATTCCAAAAATAGCTTGGCATGGGTAGCTAACTGGTACAGTGCGCAAATGGGCACGGGGCCCAGTGTTAATCTTCCTCATTGGCACGACGACATAACGGTTTACCAGCGCTAATGCAAAAAAATGTGTTTCTGATGGCCTGCTCAGGAAATTGTCAACAAAAGGAATGTTGTCCTCATGGAAAGGGATGTAATGGTGGTCTTTGCGAGGCATGAAACTTATTATTAGTCATAGAAATGATCCTCCAATATGCAGGATGGGGATTGCAAGGACGGTGACAAAATGCTGTGTAACAGATGCCCCCTAAAGCATGATGTCTGGGAGAGAGGGAGGGGTGAAATGCTTTGCGAGAACACGTTCGAAAAAAACACCACTGTCGGAAGACCTGAAATTAGAAATAAAACTAATATCTTTGATACGTGAACATGTGGCATGGGTGAAGTCGTCCATAATAGAGTACATAAAAACTGAGATCTAAGGTATGGATGCAGCCATCCAGCAGTAGGGATCAATAAATATACTCAGGTATGGTTGCAACCATCCAATCAAAAGAGTCATGCAATAAGTCATGATAAACCACAATATCCCGTAGCCTAGATCTAATCAGACAAAACCCAGGGTCTTGCATTCCATCTCGACCCGAACACCTACAAATTCAAGCATGCGAATATGTGAGCTGAATTCGAACATGCAAGAAAGTCACATGATTACCAGCCAATGATAAAAGTTGTTATCAGGCACGAGAAACCACTAATAATGACAATGGCTCTCAAGGTACAATCCACAGAATCTGAATAGTGATATGGCGTCGAAAACCTACAGAATCACTCGATCGAAGGTCAATGATGTGGACCTGTCGTCGAATGCAAAGAACTTGCCATTGAGGCATGCAAGCTCCAAGGTACCAGGTGGGAGTCTCTAGATCAACATCTTGGATAATGAGCTGAAGTCAATAGGAAGTGACCTGGTCAAAGGAGGGCCATAATGTTTCCCACATCATCGACGTGAGATAGAGGAACATGATGATAGTGAATCAGGACTAAACAGAGGATCAGAGGAAGGTTGAAAACTGCAAAGGCAAACTTCTCTTGAACATATCAATGACACGACTCTAGATTTGGCAGCATTTGACATCAGGAGATATGAGGTAATGATGACGCGGAAAAGAGCAGATGAGAAGCCAAAACAGATTACCCAAACCCATGGAGGAAAAAATGATGAAATGGGATGTCCCCAACCCGACACGAATGCAGACGAGTGTCATGTTCAAGAGCAACATACTGCCGACACAACTAAAAACTAGTTCCATTTTCCCCCACCATTTCTGGAAAGTACCCCAATTCTTATTGAAAAACAAGCTTGAAGGGGATATCATATGCTTGTACTATAAGTTTGTCCTTCAGACAAATCCATCCTAGTATATTTTACGAGCCCTAGGAAGGAGGAACTCGGGTATGTCATGATGACGATTTCCGATGTCATCAGGGTTTAACAAGTCTAAAAAAGGAAGAAATCAACATCTTTCCATATTTAGAGAGTTTGAAAGAAGTGGAAAATAAAAATCCAGCAGGTCCCTTTTGGTAAATAGTCCCTCAGATCCAAAAAGGTAGAAAATGATGTCTGAGAGAACCTCCTAGTCGCGATAGGCTAAGGTATTCATTTTTTGTAACTAATCTATCCCAGCCCGAAAAAGGGGTAAACGTATACTGGGTAGATATCGTTTTGCAACCATTTAACGAGTTCAAAACGACAAGAGTCTTGACAATATTTTCAGTTATAGAGATTTAGAAAAGAGCTGAAAGATGACTCCATCAACGAATTTTTCGTGTTTTTACCAAGTCCGAAAAATTATAAAATACAACTCGTTACTTCATCGCTATCTCATTAAAAACATGTCGCTGCACAAGAGACGCACGTAAAACCCATTTCTCGAAATAACATAGTGAAATAATCGAAAAATACGTCTTAAAACTTGATTAGGGTTTTGAAAAGTTACAA
The DNA here is from genome assembly GCA_034641835.2 of Pinus albicaulis. NCBI lineage: Eukaryota > Viridiplantae > Streptophyta > Pinopsida > Pinales > Pinaceae > Pinus > Pinus albicaulis. Next base: position 474,620,701 of record CM076571.1, read on the forward strand.
AATGCCAAAAATGGTAAAAAATAATTACTTTTCACTTTTTACCTCTTGTGGAGCAATAGTTACTGTTACACAACATTTTGTCACTGTCCCTGAAATCCCCATCCCGCACATTGGAGGGTCATTTCTGTGACTTCTGAATAGTGTCATGCCTTGCAAATAACATCATTTCAGCCATTTTGATGAAGGAAACATTATTCCTGTCGACATTTCCCTGAGCAGAGTAGTAAAAATCCTTGTTTTTGCCTTGGCGCGAGTAGCCAGTTCTACCCTTGCGCCGAAGTGGAAGATTAACACTAGGGCCCACGCCACCTGGCGCTCTGTCTCAGTGTAATGCCCACGCCAAGCTATTTATGAAATGTTTTTTAAAAATAGAGGCGAAGGTAACATTCCAACCACCTCTTGGATGAGTCATTGGGAGTGGTTGAACTGAAACAACCATCAGCCTCCTCCTTTAGTTAGTAGTTTCCACCTCCCTTGGAACACTCCTAAAGGATAGGCCTCCCTTCCACTTTTATAGGGATCACAAACTCCTCTTTTCTCTCTATATAAACAAGCCTTCTCTTTTTATGAAAACTAGCTGAATTTGGGTAGCTGAACAAAGAGAATTATACAACTGAAGAGCTGAGCACATTATAGTTGAATAACTGAGTATTGAGAAGGTAGAACAAGGAGGAATCCATCGAGAGGTCCCTTATCCCGTTCGAATTCCATGACGAGCTTTGAGACGTGCTTCACCCGAGCCCCACTGGAGGAGACTGCAACGTCAGAGCATGGTTGTATCTCTTCTTTCTACCTATTAATATAAGTGACTATTGTCTGGTTCCCGTCTTGTGTTTTATCTTTATTGAATGCAATATGCTAGTCTTCTCTGACTGATTTGTAGTTTTTGGATGAAATTAGTATGTGGTATGTGGTTGTCATTTTCTGATCTCTGTGTAGGTATCCAAACATGATAAGTGGAAGGGTTGTGACTTGCCTTCGATCAGGAGCAGGAAGTTTTCATCATCACTACGAGTGTCGACGATAGCTTTGGACCACAGGTAGGCCATCTTATTCACATCCTCTTTCATTCAAATGTCTAGGAACCTACACTCTAGCATGATTCCTTGTTACTAGACCCACTCTAGGGCTAGAGGGATCGTCTTTGTCTGCAGAGAGGATTTACCTACATAACAAGTTGGCGACCATACTGGGGATCAGTGTGAGTTTGTCTTTGATCTTGTTGGGTCATTTTTTAGGTTTTTGTGTTGTTCACTTTTATGGTTGTTTAACTGTGTTTCAAACCCTTGTTCAGCCCCAGAGTGCCAAGCTTGACCTCTGCTCTATTGAGTTTTTAACTTTTACTTTGGTTAACTAGCTTGGTACGGTTTTTCCCTGAACAATCGCGCCGATGGGAACATGTTTCTTTTGTAGCACTCGCGCCATCACCTGTTTGGCACTGAATACCGCCTCACAGTCACGCCGACCCTTGTGAGTTTTTGGGTGTGATATTTTCATTAGTTTTTGGTCACTTTTCTTTGTTTCTAGGTTCTTATTAAGAGTAATTGAAGTGTTTTTTAATGTATTTGATTGCTAGAGGCTTGTTTTCCTCAGTTGTTTGTGCATTTCTCATCAGTGTAGCTTGAGGTCTTAAGGTTTTTGAGTGCCTTGATGCACTGAGCCTTCTGTTTGGAGATCGAGTTTCTTGATAAGTTGTCAAATTCATTCCTTGTTAATTGCTCTTTGTCTCTTTGATCCTGTTGTGTATGTTCATTGGTTGAAGGGTCATTACCTTTCTCGTTTTGATTTTTCTTCCTCTTACTCCAAGCACCGATTACATTGCTTGTATGGGTCATTTTTGAGATTTCTCTTTGATTTGAAAAGTTTGTATCATTGGTTTCAGTATTGTTGTGTTTGTTTTATGTTGGAGGAGTCATTCCGTTTAAAATTTTGCATTTAATCTCTAAAATTGGTGTTTAGTTTTGTTTTTCATATCATTTAGTGCATTGTTTTCTCTATTGCATTGAAAAAACAAAAAATATTGCTTTCTTTTTTATTTGAAAATGAAACTTTCCTTCACTTAATTTGCATGATATAGGCTAGGAAAGAGTTTTGTTTTCCGCAGATTGCATTAGATGCATTAGTGGATGTTTTCTCATGATTTCAATATTTTCTATTGATTGAAAGTTTTATTTCCTTCTCATAGATAGCTTTCATTGAACAAAAATGGTATCCTTCTGCATGTAGTTTTGCATTTAGGAAGATTTCAGATCCGACATACGTTAAGGCCTGGAAATTGAAACTTAATCCGAGATCAACGTTAAAATTTATTTCAATTAACCTAAGGCAACATTGAAACCTAATGAAATATCCTAGTGGTCTAAGTTAGAGACGTGTTCCGGCGTCTTAAAACCTAGTAGCTGTCGTTCGCCATCTGGCTTCAGACAGCGCTAGTACAAACTTGTGCTCCCCGTACCGTCGAGTATATATAGGGAGACCCCTCTAGGTTGCAATCCTTTTATCCATAGGAAGCCAAGTCTGCTGCCCTGTAACTGTGATACACCAAACACAGCATTCAGGGAGACTACCTCCACGTATGTCAAGTCCTTGGTCATTTCTCTTTCATTTGATCACCAAGGTGTATATGGAAGTTCATGGAAACTTGGCATACCCTCTTGCTTAGATTACCTGAGCAGTCATTTTTGATCTTTACTGACTCTTTAAATTTGAAAAGATCATCGAGCACTTGTCCTTTCGCGCTCGTTCAAAATTGAAAGTGAATAGAGTCACCTTTTTTCTGTTTCTTGACTCTTAAAACATGAAACAACAAAGTTTGGTTTCAGTGTCGTAAAATAAACTACCCACGATTACACGCCCATTAAAAGTTTTAGTAGTTGGCTTGATCGAATCTCTTTTTTCCTTTTTGTTGTGAAGCAATCATGGTGGCGGAACCACCGGTTTCGTCATCCTCGCTCCCTTCTAGAGGTAGTCCTTTACCGGACAGTTCATTTGAAACTCTTCAATCCTCTATGTCTGCCGAGCTTCAAAAAATTATTCTCCCGTCGATCTTACCTCTTACTACCTGATCTCCCACTAACGAGCCATTTGAGTTCAATTGGCCTCCCTCGGGTGCTTGGTTTAGTTTTGGGGACGAGGAAGAATTTACTCCTCTTACGTCGAGATCACCATTTTTAGCTGTTGTTATACCTCCTAGTCCCTGTAGTCTTTTCGAAGATCTTACGGAGGAGTCAGACATGGGCACATCAGGTCCTATTGGCAGTGATATAATTCCTGTTTCTACAGAAGAGTATCAACTTTTTCCTAAAAACACCCCTCATGTGTCTGCTCAATCTTCACCATCAGTGTCACTTCCATCCAGATATAGGTCTTTGGGTCAAATTATTGCTGGTGTTGAGTCCATGGCAGCATCTAATCCATCCAGGAGTCCAGTCCTCCCATCATTAGGACTGTCACCGACAACACCTGCTTCGTCTCTTGCAGTAACATCTGTCCCAGTTCAACGTACTGTCTGTGTAGCTGCGTCTGCACCGGTCACTCAGTCACTAGCATCTTCGACTGAGATACTGTTAGCCACCTATAAAATTTTTCATATCAAATGGTGGCTAAATCATTTTTGAAGCCTCCAAGAAACAAGTTTTATTGCCAAATTGTTAATTCTTGAAGTCTTGTGAAGATGAATTATCCTTGAGTTAATCTTCACTGCTGCTTCCCTCTTAAACTCTGAAATTCTGCTGTTTTCCTGAAGAAAATACTGTTGCAAAAAACTCCATTTTTCCGCATTTTACCCCTCCTTTCACTCATTATTAACCTCCATTTCATCCCATTTTTTCCTCATAAAATTCCTCTTTTTTCAATTATTTCCCATTTTCCCTTCATAAAACCCCTTTCATAAGGTTTAAAACCTCTTTTTTGCCTTATCGAAAGTTTTCGAATCCTTTGAAAAACCTTGAAAAATCATGAAAAACCCATATTTTCATTATAGGCCTTAAGCCCCTTTGAGCTAACACCTAAACCACTTCCCCACCATATACCCTAGCGCTGGAACCAAGCGCTAAGTCCGAAAGCGCTTATCCAATCGGAACTTCTGACGAGCGTAAGTCTTTTTGTTACATATAAACTTCCGATGCCGATTGGCCCTTTTGTTATAAGCCCCGATCCCTTTGCCTCTTCGTAAAACCGAAACCCCCGCAATCGGGCGCTAAACATTATAATAAACCCTCCCCGATGCATTTCTTCCTTTGTATTTCACGAAAATTTCTATTTTCTTATGTTTCAAAGGGTTCCGCCGATTCACGGTCTAAGCCAATCCCGACCGTTGATCTTAAACCAATCAACGATCGGAAAAATCTTGCATCGGAGATTTCATTGGTCCCGTTTGTATATTTTATTCGCCCCCTCCAATTGGAAAACCTCCGATGAATTATGAGCCGTCGATCTTTTCTGCCTTTCCCTGATCCGACGACCCTTATCACTCCATCCCTAAGCCCGTTCCCTCGTCGTGACCTCCTCCGATTCATTCTCCACCGTTGATCTGATCATCAGATCGACGGCCCACAATCAATCGCATCGGAAATTTTTAGTTGCGCCTTTCCCCTTGCCTCCTCCGATCGAGAATCTCCGATTACATCTGGGCCGTCCATTGCATAAGATATGACGGTCCAAATCATTTCTCCAACCTTTGTTAAAATCATGAACCCTGCTTTATAATATTTTTTTGGCCAATCTCCGCCGTTGATCTCTGCAGATCAATGGCCCACACGGACCTTTTCTCCACCTCATATATTATTACATTTAACCCCGAGATTTGATCTCCGCCGTTCATTTTTTGATGTAACGGTCAAGATTGAAACCGCCTTCCCTTGCCCCACATATTATCGCCCGCGCATCTATCCTTTATCGCGCTCTTTCCACGACCGTCAGATCTAAGACCCCAGATATGACTGTAGATGCGCATTTTCACACAAATGTAAGCCTGAATGATAATTCCTAAAAGTCACACGATATAAGCAGTTTTTAAACGCCACGTGTCGGCCTCTGACGCATATCGCGTTCAAAAAGGTGAAACCTCTTATTTGCCTTTTTGCTGCGCGATACCGCTGGTTTCTTTGACAAAAACCACCCTTCCCATTTACACTGCATTCCATCGCGCTTGATCTCCGCCGTTAATCTCTGCAGATCAACGGCTCACATTCGATCTCGCATTTCTTAATCGCCCTCCACCCATCCTCCAAGGGCCTTCATCGATCAATCTCGACCGTTGATCTCCTTGGGTTGATCTAATCCAATGGCCCAGGATTGTTTGGAAACCCCAATTTTCCTTTCAATGAATTTTCCTCCGCCAAAGGTTTTTCACTTATGTTCTTCTCATTTTCTTCCATTTCACGATAAAGTGGCCCTTCTACATTATTTTTCCTCGGTTTCTCTCGACCGTTGATCTTTGTAAGATCGACGGATCTGACTTAATTTCTCCACCATTTCATCAACCGCCTCCCTTTTAAACACTGCGAGAAATCTCCACCGTTGGATGCTTTCATCCAACGGTTGCATTCTAAACCTAAGCCTCCAAAGCATTTTTACCCAGCCACGCAAGATTTTTATAACTTTTTGTGTATTTTGCAGGTTTTAATGGATTTTCAATTATTTTAAAGAAAAGTTGAAGGCTGGGGATGAAGATCCCTCGGACCTTTATTCATGAAAAATATCATCCCGCAGGGTTCCATATCATGTTTCATCCATGCCTCATGAGAACTGATGACAGTAGAAACCCTCTGTGCACCTGCACATCAACAAGACACAACAAAGTTTAAATAAATCAAAGAGTATCAGTATTAAAAGATCTAGTCATAGCAGAATTGAAGAATTAAAGTTGGTTTACACAGTTTGAGGGATCATGGCCTAAATCGACAATTAAACGCCTAATCCACTCAATTAAACATAGTTAAAGAACATAAGATAGAAAATTAGGCCTAATTATGCCTAACACAGATCAGAAGAAAATTAGTCTTGTTTTAGGTCAAAACAAAAATATCTACCAGACCGAGAAAGCCTCCACTGCCACATTAGAGGCTAATTGAATCCTCTCAGCTACCAAAAGCCACTTGTAGCCTCAAATCATTCAAAAGAGGCCGAGTTATTACCAGAACAGAGGATATTTGCCTCACGAAAGTCAAATAGTTAATTCAATCAAAGAACTTATTGTAAAATATCAGCAGAGTTATTACAACGATGACACAAAGCCTTAAAGTCAACAAAATCTCCCCAGCGAGCTTAATACTTAATGTAAAGCCAATTAATATAGAGAAATATCTGTAAACTTCTCCATTGAGCCCCTCAAAGGCTGAGAAGCATTAAAACGTATTAATTGAGCCTGTAGATCTTTTCTATCATTCGATTTCCTCATTTCTCTATAAAATCTTCTTGAGGAGCTCATTGTAAAGGGTTGGTTGCAGAACTTTGAAATATACTTGTGCTCGAATTTTCTACATGTAAATAGCATTCAAAGGTTCTTGAAGCTCTATTTGTACTCAAATAAGTTAGGCTAAGAAGAAAAGATGATTGCTGAACTGAAACATCGGACTTGAAGAATGTAACTGGTTTGACATCAATATACAAGCTGATTCTTGGGATCCTGGTCTATATCACTGGTGAAGTGCTTCCTTCTGTGTTATTGTTTTCCTTTCATGTATGCCATTTTGTCCATTTATTCTCTGATAAAGAACAACAAGCATAGAGTTAGGATTTACTGTTTACAGTACCCTTCTCTGACTGATAATATTTATCTCAATGTTTTCCTCCAAATTGTGTATTTAAGAATGATTCAATACAGTTTGACCAGTTAGGAATGTTGGCGTTCCCTCGTCCTACTGTTTACTTTAAAAATTGTTCTTGAATGTTATTTTAATTATATGCTCAGTAGAGTTAGATTAGGAAATTTTATGGTTTTACCCGTCTCTTAGTTCTTTCTTCAAAGGTAATTCTGAAAATTTCCCTAAGAGTATGCTGAAAGCAGTTTAGATTTAAAAGTATCTTATCTGATATTAGGCTGCCCTTTGTTTTTCTTATTTGTTTTCATCCCTTCTGAACGTAATTATGTGGATTACTGGATTGTTTGTCTGTTGAGTTAGGTTTAATATGAACTTGTCCAAAGAAGTCTATGGTTAGCCATGTCCTTTGGTCAGTTTTAAACAGTCACTTAAAAGGATTTTCTTGTTTGGACATAATGATAAATCCTGGTTGAAATTATTGTCTGTTTCCACCCCTTCAACACTTTTACTATTCCATTCCATAATTTTATCTCAAAGATCTTGTGATATAGATGACTTTCCCCTTGGACCACCCTTGAAATTGTTGCGCAATTAAATCCTTTTATGACTCCATAGCCCAATGGACTAAAAACCAGTGTCATATCTATCCTATCAGCCAAATCTTGTTTTGATTGCTTGCAACTCCACACCTTTGGAACTCTTGCATTTTAGGACTTTCCACTCAACTGAAATCATGCTCAACCATCCAAAACCAAACAAAAACCCTTGTTCTTAATAAATAGCCTAATATCATACCCAAAAGCCTTAAATATAAATCAATATTTGCACTTACTAGAGAGATCTCTCTCTGGATTCAGGAGGGATAGATCCTAGAATCCCAAATTGGTTCAAGTGTTCTCTCTGCATTTTTGGTCTTACCAATCTGCTGAAATTACAGGGAGCTAACATTTCTGGTGACTCTGCTGGGGACTGAGTCAATATTCATTCCAAAAAACCCCTTGAGTACAAGTAGCCTTCTTCAAACACTACTAAGCAATTGGTAATCATGGTAAAACTTGTTTGAATCAGTGACAAACTAAGGAAACCTTAAGATTCTCATAAGAGCTTATCAAACCTTGAGGATCAACTAGCTTAGCCATAAGAGTAGACTGTATTTGTCTCATCATCGTAGCTAAGTGTTGAAACAGATTTAGAATGCTCTTAGAACCCATAGGACTGAAATAAACTAAGAATGCCCAAAATTATTTCAGATTGGTATTCAATAAACATGGTGGTGGACCATAAAACCTTTTACCTCCAAAATAGCTAAAAATTTCCACTTGGTGACTCCACAATCCTAAACAGACCTTAAGACTCCACTGGGAAGACCCATAATCATCATAACATCATTTAAACTCAGTAAGAGGACTTTAGGATTAAATTTTTCTTGTTTAAAGATCAGTTGGCCTCTTAAAGATTGTTATATTTGGTTAAACTTTTTTTGTTTAGTTAGGTCTGAAAAACACAACATAGTGGCTTCTAGAAAGATTCATACTAGAGTCTATCCTGACCCAGACCCTCCTGAGATAGTTTATAACCCTGAAAGAATCCTTAGGAAGTATCCTAAGATTAAATCTTCAACTGTTTTCAAATCACCCTTTAGAGCTAATTCTGTTCCTGAAAACCTTGCAGCTCTACAACAATCACAAGTTGACTTAAGAAATCCATTTAGAACTAGGTCGCTTGATGATTTAGATCAGCTAGATTCAGAGTCTTCACTTTCATCCCCAGACAGAAGTGAACATCCCAGTAGTAGAGAAACTACACCACCTGATTTACATTTCCTTCACAATTTAGGTGTCTCTCATCCAAGATCAGCACAACAATCTATTGCTGGTACATCCACATCTGTTCTTCATATATCCATTGTCCAAACCACTCCATTCCAGCCCACTTTCCCTCTTGTTAATCCACCTCTTGTAAATCCACCTCCACCTCCTATCATGGAAACATGGTATGCTCCCTTAGTCCTTCCTTTACCATTGGTCAATCTTCTACAGGACTATCAGTCCAAGATACCATTGTATGATGTTAGTAATGCTACTACTTCTTCACAACATGTGGATAAGATGAATGAATACTTTGACAGAAATGAGATTGATGATGAATTTTTCAAACTTAGACTATTTGCTCAGATTTTAGGGGGAGAAGTAAGAAAATGGTTTAAAGGCTTAACCCCTCACAGTATTAATGATCTCCAAGCCTTCCATCAATTATTCTTAAACAAATGGGAAGTGACGAAAAAACCTCTCCAAATACTTTTGGACTACAATAACCTTTACAGAAACACTGGGGAAAGTGTACAAGCCTATTGCACTAGGTTTAATAGTGTGTATAATTCCCTTCCCCCAGATTTAAAACCTCCACAAGGCTTAGCTTTAAACAAGTTTCCTGAAGGATTTGATCCTAAAATGGCCTATCAGCTGAGAGAGAGAGATCCTTTAACTCTTGAAAATATGCAAAAAGGAGCTCTTGCAGTGGAAGTTAATTTAATGGAGAAAAGAGAAAGAATGAAGAATGAGAAGAAAGTATCCTTTAGAGAGTAATATACACCTTCCACATCTAGATCAAAGATGGAGAGAATGATGGAGGAGATGATGAAAAAGATGAGCATACTTGAGAGAGCTCAAGCAAATCAAAACCAAACAGCGCCTCAAAACATAAATCATAATTTTAGGAGAAACCAGCCTCAAAATAGACCAAGGGAGGATGATCAACAAATCACTCCTCCTTTTCATCAAAACTATGTAAGTGAGGTTGAAGAAATGAATGAAAAAACAGAGGAAGATGATATCAACATGCTGGGAGTAGATAATGATGACTTTGAAGTTCATTATGATAGAAAACAAGGTCTATACACGCCCTATGATGATAAAAGAGATAAGGATGAAAGTTATTATCAAGAAATGGAAAATGTTATCATAGAATCTCAAAAGGAATATGACCTTAGGAGTAAAATCAATCAAGAAACTCCCAAAACTAAAACCTCTGAAAAATCTGCCCAAAACAACACTATAAATAAACCCAAAATTGTAAAACAGAAAGATAAAATAGTGGCTATAAATTCTGATAAAAAAAGAGAGAAAGACACTCAAAACAATAAAAAACAGAGTGCAGACCTTAGTAGCGTTAGCACCTCAGCTAATTCTCCTGTTAATTTTTTTTTGACAAATGTAAATAGAGGAAATCAACAAACTGATTATGCTGATAGAATGACAGTTAATAAGGCTGAGACAAGTACTTCAAAGAATCAAATTCCTTTTAGTTTGGAGCAGGAAATTTCCAGAATTAAAATCTCTGTTCCCCTTACTGAATTAGCTTCCCAAAATGTATATAAATCTCAAATTTTGAAGGCTTTTAACGTAGAAGAGAATAATGACATTGTCAATCTTAACGATGACCAACCAGAGCTCATTTTTGGTCCTAAGATTGAAGGTAGATATCAAGAGGGACCAGTTCCTCCTTTTTATGTTAGTTTAAATGTTCATGACAAGATTTTGCATAACGCTATGCATGATTCAGGGAATTCTCACAATTTAATGCCCAAAGCTGTAATAGAGAGCCTTGGCCTTGAAATCACCAAACCTTACAAAGACTTTTACTCCTTTGACTCAAGAAGAGTGAAATGTTTAGGATTAATCAAAGACCTCTGTGTTAACTTAGCACAAATCCCAGCCAAATGTTTAGTAATGGATATTATTGTGGCTGATGTACCCCCAAAGTATGGAATGCTATTATCAAGATATTGGGGAGCTAAGTTACAAGGAACTATGCTGATGGACATGACATACATGACTATCCCTGTTTTCAATCAAACTAGAAGTCTTTACAGGGAGTCTCATATGCAGTATATGGTTACTAGCCAAGACAGACCTCAAAAATCTCCTCTTTATTCTGTAAACACAGGCCTTGACTCATTCATCCTGTTCAATGATGAAAAATTCACTGAACAAGTGACCTTAACTAAATTAATGGCAGGTAGAGAGGAGAAAGACAACATAGAAGTGTCAAAACAGTTTGCTAAACCCGAAAACTACAGCAAACTAAACCCAAATCTAGAGCTACAAGTCATGTATCCATTGCTTTTAAACCTTGAGAGTCAAGAAATTAACCCTCAACCCAACGAAAAACCTGAGGAATTAAAACGAATTTAACGTAGTGTTGGTCTTCAAGAACAATCCGAAAGCGCGCTAGTTGAAGAGGATAGTAACCAAATTGATGAACCCAAAACTAATCCTCTTTGGAGTATGAATTTCGATGGGTATTTCACTGGGAGCAACGGTGGTGAAGGCATCTGGATACGTAACACTGAGAACAACCACACGGAAGGCCATTCCTACAGATTAAACTTTCAGTGTTTGAATAACATAGCAGAATACGAATCCCTTCTTTTAGGCTTACATTTGTTGAAGAAATTAGGACCCAAAAGAATTAAAGTTCATGGGGATTCAGAATTAATCATTAGGCAAGTAAACGGGGAATAAAACACTAAACACCCCAAACTTAGAGCCTACAGGAATGACGTCATGGATTTATTGAAAACTTTTGAGGAATCCCAACTTATTTTTGTCCCAAGACAAAAGAATATCATGGCCCACAGTTTAGCTTTTATTGCTAGAACATGCTTAATGCCTTATGAAATCAAACAATGCACAACTCAAATTAAATTCAGACCAGCTGTCCCTGATAACGAGAAGTATTGGCAAGTTTTTGATGGAGACAAATAAATAGAAGACTTCCTGTAGTCCAGAAATTAATTTGAACTATCAAGTTCAGATTTAGACTATGAAACAGACTATTCTAGTGAAGAAAATATACTTGATAAAGAAGAAGAGTCTCCAGAGACGGCTGATGTAAATCTGTTGTCTAGCAAACTTGAAAACACAATAGAAATGATTGCAGAGTTAGAAACAGAAGACTTAGAAACTCTGCAGTCTAACAATCAAGGTTTGCCAAAGGGGCTGGCCCCTCTAGAAGAGTTGTTTGATTTCAACGATATAGCCAAGAAACCGAAACTGGAGCCTGTCGAGACTGAAGTTGAAGAGTGTAATATAGGCAGTGAACTAAAACCAATGATGATCAAACTGTCTAAAACTTTACCAGCTCATATTAAACTCAAATACATAGAGCTGTTTAAATAATTTTCTGATGTTTTTGCATGGAGTTATGAGGATTTGAAATCCTATGACACTAAAATAATTTAGCACAAAATACCTCTCAAGGAAAACCAAAAGCCATCTAAACAAAAACTGCGTAGAATAAACCGTGTTCAGTTACCTTTGGTTGAGAAGGAAATCAAGAAAATGTATGAAGCTGTTAAGTCCCTATATTAATAGTATAGCCCCTTAGTATGTTAGTGTAGCCCCCCTTATTGTTATTATTGTACCCTTGTAACCCCCAATTTGTTATTATTGTGCCCTTAAATTATTATTGTTAGGTCAGCTAGGATTACATTGTGGCCCACTAGGATTACATTATGGCCCCATGGACTCCTATATATAGGAAGGAGGTTTTGTAAATTGTATCATCCAAGAATTGTTCATTTATGTAATGTATTGGAGGTTGCCCCCTCGAAGTGGCTTATTTCTAAGGCGTTCATATCTCTTTTCTTCTATTTTTGGAGCTGGTTACACAACATTTGGTATCGGAGCTTGGGATTCTAGGGTTTCGCTGCTCCAAACAGGTCATCGTGGCATTTTCGCTATAACTTTTTTTCTACGAAGTTTCAGAAGCTGAAATTTTTAGGGTGCGAAGAAAAAATCCTGAGGAAGCGTGTATAAAAATTTCAGAGTTTGGTTCGCAATAATTTCGGAGATATGATCTGTGGAAGTCAGGTATTTGTTCAGGCTCCTAAACAGGTCATCGTGGCATTTGCGCTATAAATTTTTTTCTACGAAGGGTCAGAATCTGAAATTCATATGGTGCGAAGCTGAAATCCTGAGGAAATTCATCAAAAAATTTCAGAGCTTGGTTCGCAATATTTTTGGAGATATGATCTGTGGAAGGTAGTGCTTTTTCAGGCTCCTGAATTTCATCTCAAAGAGGTGATCGTGGGAAAAGTTCAATAACTCTCTCTCTGGGGATCGGATTGGAGTGCCATAAAAATTGGTCACAAGTAAACGGACCATAGTTTCTTGGCTATCAATTTCGGGGGGCATGTGGCAAGTCCTACAAGTTTGCTCTCTTGAACCGATCCCGAAATTAGGTCATTGGGGGAATTGGACACAACTTTGTCTTGGAGAATCCAAATTAGATCAGACTGTGAAATCTGAAAGAAGCAAGGGCTACTCTAGGGCTGAATTTCAGATATTGAAGATTTTCAATTACGGGAGATAATTCAATTTCAATATCGTGCTCCTGCTTAAGTAAATGTTGATATTTTTTTTTTTCGGTGCATAAGTCTTGTTTGAAGAATCCAGAAGTTGAATTGATTCCAAGGGCATATTGTAAAGAATAGGTATCAATATTGGATTCTAAAATGGCCCCTAAAAAGAATTCAACACCCATTAAGCCTTGAGAAGGCTCTACCATGACTCATGAAGATGAAAAATTGCAACATGATCTATCAAAATTACAAGAGCAAGTGCAACAAATTTCACTCTCGCAAAGAGCAAAAAAAAATGAAATGGAAGTTTTGAAGAAAGGTGTGGAAGTGAAGATGGACGGTTTGAAGAAAGGAATGGAAGCTAAGATGGATGGCGTGGAAGTGAAGATGGAAGGTTTGAAGAAAGGCGTGGAAACTAATATCGATGGTTTGAAGAAAGGCGTGGAAGCTAAGATGAATGGTTTGGAAGCTAAGATGGATGGCATGGAAGCTAAGATCAATGAAAACATGAAAGACAACATCGAAAACATGAAGAATGATTTGGCAAAGTTGATACAAGAAATGTTTCCTAATGGCGAAAAGATAGTAGAGAAAACTCATGATGAGAACAAAATAAATGTTAATCGTGATTTCATAAACTCTAATGTTGGATGGAAGAACCACCATATTCCAAATATGGATATGAGGAAGTTTGATGGCAAGGATCCTGTGACATGGATACTATATATGGAGCAATATTTTGATCTCAAGAATGTGAAAAACACCCAAAAGGTACACATTGCAACTTTACATTTAGAACAAAATACATTTGTATGGTATCGATGGCTTTGCTCCCGTAAAAAAATTGTCACTTGGTCAATTTTTACGGAGGAAATGATAGCACATTATGAGGATACAAAGAGCAACACTTTCTTTAGCCAATTGATAAATCTCAAACAAAAGGGTTTGTTGGGGCAGCACATTGAGGACTTCCAAAAATTGAATATAAGGGTAATTGATATTCCAGAGGAACACAGGATTGATCTCTTCATAGGTACTCTAAAGGATAACATCCAACATAAAGTTCGTGTGTTGGAACTTGATTCATTAGAGAAGGCATTCAGGTTGGCAAGAAAAGTTGAATGTAAAATTATGGCGGAAAGGAAGCCTACCACTCAATTCTATAAAGAAGGAAGTGTTGCTACGCCTAGATTTCCACAACCTACAAGGTTGACACCACAACAATTGGAAGAAAAAAGAGAAAACGGGCTTTGCTACAGTTGTGATAGCAAATACACCAATGGTCATAAGTGTCTTTCGAAAATAAATTATTTTACATAGATTGTGAAGAGGAAGAAGAAAATGATCAAGAATCTTCAAAAGAAGAGGATATACACTAGGAACCAACCCTAGAAGAGGAAGAAATGAGTCTGGCCATATCATGTAATGCATTGGCAGGGATTACCACTTGTCAAACCCTCAATATAGAAGGACATATCAAGAAGAAAAAGGTAATAGTGTTTATTGATTCGGGTAGCACCCATAATTTTATTCATTGTAAAGTAACCAAGGAAATTAATTACTTCCTATACCTAGCACCAGAGTGTCAAGTGTTGGTTACAAATGGAGGAACTATAAATTTCTATGGAAAGTACCATAATATCAAGCTAACCATGGGGTAGTATGTATTTAATAGTACAATGCTCTCCATTAAAATGGGTGGTGTTGATGTTGTACTGGGAGCATAATGGTTACAATATTTGGGGCTATAGCTTTTAATTTACAAGAAGTTTTCTTGAATTTTTTTCGAGAAGGAAAGGAAGTCGGGTACGGGGTATTGAAGGGAAGCCGGGAAGGATAATAGCTCTAATGTCATGACAAAGCTTCTAAAGAAATAACAACGAGGCGTAATTGCACAATTATGCTCTCTAGAAGTTCCGGAACATCAAAATCATCTGACTACCTTGAGATCTCCAACAAGTCTTGGAAAATCATTCCAAGGTGTTTGAAACTCCCAAAGGACTCCACCTATTTGTGATCATGATCATGCTATTCATTTGATTCCAAGAAGTGTTCCTCCAAACATCAGGCCTTATAGATATCCTTATGTCCAAAAGAGCGAAATTGAACGTATGATTGCGAAAATGTTAGAGGCAGGTATAATTCAGCCTAGTCAAAGTTCTTTCTCTGCTTCTGTAATATTTGTACACAAGAAGGATGAATCATGGAAAATGTGTCCTGATTATAGGGAGCTCGATAAGCTCACCATTAAAGATAAATTTCCCATTCCTGTGATTGATTAATTATTGGATGAATTACATGGAGCAATTTAGTTTTACCAAGTTGGATCTTCGTTCAAGATATCATCAAATTAGAATGAAATCGAGAAGATATTCCAAAAACAACATTTCGAACTCATGAGGACATTATGAATTTTTGGTCATGCCTTTTGGCCTTACCAATGCACCTTCACATTTCGAAGGGTTGATGAATTCCATTTTCAAACCCTTCCTTAGAAAAATTTATTGTAGTATTTTTTGATTATATACTAATCTACAACAAGTCTTGGAAGGATCATGTTTGACATGTTGATGGGGTGCTCAAAATATTGCAGGAGAAACAATTATATGCAAAAACATCCAAATGTTTCTTTGGAGTACAAGAGGTGGAATATCTGGGTCATATTGTATCTCACGAGGGTGTTAAGTTAGACCCTAACAAAATTAAAACCATTAAGGAATGGAAATTCCCCACAACCATAAAGCAGTTACGAGGATTTCTTGGGTTAACAGGGTATTATTGAAAGTTTGTTAAGAATTATGGGAGAATAGCGGCACCTCTAACAACATTATTGAATAAATATGCATTTTCATGGACTCCTGAAGTAGCTAAGTCCTTTTAACATCTTAAAGAGGCAGTGTGCCTAGCACCAGTCTTAGCTACGCTAGACTTCACAAAAACCTTTATTGTGGAATGTGATGCCTCGGGTAATAGAATTGGTGTTGTTTTGATGCAAGAAGGAAGACCCATTTCTTTTGAAAGTCGTCCAATGAAAGGAAAGTATTTACAGAAACCTATTTATGAGAAGGAAATGTTAGCAATACTGCATGCACTAAAGAAATGGTGAACTTACCTAATGGGAAAACACTTCAAGGTAAAAACTGATCATGATAGTCTTAAAATTTTTTTGGAACAAAGACTATCTTCAGAAGAGCAGCAAAAATGGGTCACAAATATGTTGGGTTATGGCTTTGAAATAATCTACAAAAAGGGAAAGCTTAATGTTGTTGCAGATGCACTCCCAAGAAAGAATGAAGATGTGGAAGCATTGCTTTGTGCCATTTCTATTATCCAACCAGATTGGATAACTGAAGCAAGAGATGAATGGAAGAAGGACAAATATGTATGGACACTCATTCAAGGTTACTGACATGTTAAGATCCTAGTACATCGATACATTTAGTTGGAAAAATGATTCCTTATGGTACAAATATCACTTATATCTTTGTAAGAATTCCCAACTAAAACAAAAGATTCTTTTGGAATTGCACACTTCTCCTTTAGGAGGACACTCAGGATTTTAAAAACTTACCACAGGGTGAAGAAAGATTTTTTTTGGGATGGCCTTAAATCTGATATTCAAAAGTTTGTGGTGGAATGTTTGGTTTTCCAGCAGAAAAAAGTGGAAACAATTAAGACCCCGGGACTTCTACAACCTTTATCCATTCGAGTCGAGCGTTGGGAGGGGAATTCAATGGATTTTATCACAGCTTTACCTAAGTCCGAAGGAAAGAATGTCATCATGGTGGTATTTGATAGACTTACCAAGTATGCACACTTTTGTGCATTATCTCATCCATTTAAAGCAAGTACGGTTTCTACTACATTTATGGACAGAATTCAAAAGCTACATGGAAGCCCAAGGGTCATTGTGAGCGACAGAGATCCCATTTTTATTGGAAAATTTTGGACGGAGTTATTTTCTTGTTTGGGTACTCAATTAGCTCATATCTCATCTTATCATCCTCAATCTGATGGTCAAACTGAGATAGTAAATAAATGTTTGGAAGGATATCATCGTTGTTTTGTATCTGATAAACAAACACAATGGGTCAAGTGGTTACCTCTTCTTTGAATGGTGGTATAACACTTCCTTCCATACTTTGCTGACAAAAATGACCCCATTTATGGCACTTTATGGATATCATCCACCATCCATCACATCATCTTTAAGGAAAATTCTAAGGTTCAAGCGGTGGAAGATCACATTGAGCATCAACAAGAAGTTCTCCAACTCTTAAAGGACAACCTGAATTTGGCACAAAATCGAATGAAACAACAGGCAGATCAACATCGCAACGAGAGAAGTTTTGATGTAGGAGGCTGGGTATTTTTACGGCTACAACCATACAAACAAATGTCCCTCAATAAAGCTAAGAAGGATAATAAATTATCACCAAAGTACTATGGTCCTTACGAGGTGTTGCAAAAGATTAGTACTATGGTATACAAATTGGAGCTTCCCACTTCTTCACGAGTGCATCCAATTTTCCATGTTTCATGCTTAAAGAAGGTTATAGGTGAAAATCTTCTAGTTCAAACAATATTGCTAGAACTTGATGAGGAAGGAAAAATCATATTGGAACCTGAAGCGGTCACGGAAACAAGAACTCAACAAGTACGATCAATTTCAGAGTATCTCAGCAAGTGGAAGAAATTTCCTGTAGAATATTTCACATGGGAGGATGAGAATTTTATACAGAAGCATCAAAAAATAATCAACCGTTGAGGACAACACTTGTTGAAGGAGAGGGGCATGTTAAGTCCCTATATTAATAGTGTAACCCCTTAGTATGTTAGTGTAGCCCCCCTTATTATTATTATTGTACCTTGTAACCCCCATTTTGTTATTATTGCACCCTTAAATTATTATTGTTAGGTCGGCTAGGATTACATTGTGGCCCACTAGGATTACATCATGGCCCCATGGACTCCTATATATAGAAAGGAGGTTTTGTAAATTGTATCATCCAAGAATTGTTCATTTATGTAATGTATTGGAGGTAGCCCCCTCGAAGTGGCTTATTTCTAAGGCGTTCATATCTCTTTTCTTCTATTTTTGGAGCTGGTTACACAACGGAAGCTGGTATTATTGTCCCTATTAGATATTCTGAATGGGTGTCTAATCTGGTGTCAGTTAGGAAGAAAACGGGAGAGATTAGGCTTTGTATAGACTTTAGAGACTTAAAAAAAGCTTCACTAAAAGACAACTACCCTTTACCCAAGATGGACCATATTTTACAAAGGGTAGTTGGTTCTAAAATAATTTCTTTGCTAGATGGCTACTCAGGGTACAATCAGATTTTAGTACACCCTGATGATCAATTGAAGACAACTTTTACTACACCTTGGGGCACTTTCATGTATGTGAAAATGCCCTTTGGTCTAATGAATGCTGGTGCAACATTCCAGAGAGCCATGGACATTGCATTCTTGGAAGAATTGGGCTACTTCATCATTATTAACCTTGATGATGTCACTGTTTTTTCAAAGACAGATGAAGAGCACTTAGAACATTTGAGAATAGTCTTCGAGAAATGCAGAAAGTTTGGGATATCTTTAAACCCAAAGAAAACACTATTTGGTCTCCAAGAAGGTAAACTTCTTGGGCACATCATTTCACAAGAGGGTATTAAGATAGACCCAAAGAGGATTGAGGCCATATTGCAAATCTCTCATCCTCGAAACATCAAGGAACTCCAATATTTCATTGGAAAGATTAATTTCTTGAGAAGGTTCATTCCCAACTTGGCTGAACTCCTTAGAAACATTACAAACATGCTGAAAAAGGAGCAAGGAGTTAAGTGGACCTTAGAAGCAAAGAAGTCCTTTGAGCTGGTGAAACAAGCATTAACCAAAACATTGGTTCTAATAAGTCTTGATTTTTCAAAAAAAAATTATATTTTTTCATTCGCATTAGAGCATACAATAGCTGCTATCCTATTGCAGGAAAATCCATAGGGACAAGAGTAGCCTATTGAATTCTTTAGCAAGGCATTAAGAGATTCTCCTCTAAAGTATAACATCATGGAAAAGCAAGCTTTTGCTTTGTTCAAAGCTTTAAAAGACTTCAGGGTATACATCTTGCACTCACACATCATTGCCTTTGTCAAAAATTCAGTTGTGAAAGACATTCTAACACAAGACCCAGATGGTAAGAGAGGTAAGTGGATAGTTGTGATTCTTGAATATGATTTAGAAATCAAGCCCACTAAACTCATTAAAGGCCAAGGTCTAGCTAGATTAATGGTTGAATCAAATTTTGAAGTTATTGATATTAATATGATAAATGCTTTAGATGATCAAGAGGAAATGTCAACTCCCATTGTTGAAGAACATTTTATGAATTCCTGTTGGTATGCTGATATTCTATACATTTTGCTTAATTTGAATACACCTCCTGGTTTATCAAAAACAAAGACAAGGTTTTTAAAGTTAAAGGCTTTAAACTACTGCATTATAGATAAATGTCTTTATTGGAAAAATGCAAGTGGAATATTGCTTAAATGTTTGCCTGAGTATGATGCAGAGAAGGTTAAGCACGAGTTCCATGAAGGAGAATGTGGAGGCCACCTCTACTGGAATACAACAGCCAAAAAAATCCTAAGGGCTGGTTATTATTGGCCCACTCTCTTTCTTGATGTACACAAGATGATAATTGCCTGTCATAAATGTCAACATTTTGAAGGTAAAAGAAATTTGTTGCCCTTACCTCTGCATCCAATCACTATTGAAACTCCTTTTCAACAGTGGGGACTTGGAATCATAGGAGAAATCCATCCACCTTCATCTGCCCAACATAGATGAATTCTCACTGCAACAAATTACTTCACCAAATGGATAGAAGCCATCCCTTCTATGCAAGCCCATGATTCTGTCATCATAAAATTCATGGAGACTCATATCCTATTTAGATTTGGTTGTGCTAGGAAGATAATCACTGGTAATGTAGTTGCATTTAGATCCAAGAAGATGGTTGAATTCTATCACAAATATCAGATTACATTGGGCCATTCTACTGCTTATTACCCTCAAGGTAATGGGCTAGCAGAATCCTCAAACAAGAGTTTGGTGAACATAATCAAGAAGTTGCTGGAGGACAACAAGAAGTCTTGGCACACAAAGCTAGTACATGCACTCTGGGCTGACAGATTAACACTTAAAAAATCCATTAGAATGTCACCCTACCAGCTTGTGTATGGTACTGATGCAATTTTTCCAACCAGCCTTGGTGTACCAGTTATGAAGTTGATTCAAGAAGTGCAGTATGAAGAAAATGACATGATCAGAAGAATAAATTAGACTATATATCTTCAGCAAACCAGAGAGGAGGTTTATAACAGAGCATTACAAAAGCAAGAGAACATCAAAAAGATTTTTGATAGAAGAATAAAGGCCAATAATTTCAATGTTGGGGACAAAGTGTTAAAGTGGGACTCAAGGAGAGAAGACAAGGGAAAGCATGGGAAATTTGAAAACTTATGGCTTGGCCCTTATCTCATTCATTCTGCTACTAGTAACAATGCCTTTTTCTTGCAGGAGTTGAATGGAGCAGAACTGTTTGGGGGTCCTGTCAATGGCAAGATGCTCAAACATTACTTCTCTTGACCATATCATGTGTGGAAGCCTTTTTATCTTTTTTCTCATTATAAATATTTTATCCATCATTGCATTCAAAGTTAGAAAAATTTTTAAAATGAAAAAACAGAAAAAGAAAGAAAAGAGGGCAGATTGTAAAAACGATGAAGGTACAACCCCATACCAAAAAAGAGAAACAAAGTCTAAAAGTGTGCAAGCTCAAATGCCACTCCTGAAAAACACACTTCTAGTTAGTCATATAGCCTAATCATGACTAATTAGTTTTAAGTATCTAGCATTAAGGTTAGTGAATTAGATTTTCCATGACTTAATCTTGCATTTCAGTTAGGTAGATTAGGCTAGAAAATAAAGGTTCAAACAAGCTCAAAATCTGAACCTAAATGTCCAAAAGAAGAATGAATCCCATCTGTTTTAATTTTGAGTCAAAAATAGAGGTAAACTGGTTCTAATAAATAAAAAATCTGAACCAGATAACCAGGAAAAAACAACTTGAATAAACTAAAAAACAGAGCTGAAGAAAAGGGAAGGCCGTGCTTAGAACTTTCAGATCTTAAGCCTTCATTGTTTTGATTTAATTCTTTGCAAATTTTTATCTATGTGCAGCTTGTTTTTATGCCATAGATTAGCAACAAGTTAGGCACATTCGATCGACTTGTATGCTTTTAAATTTACGATTTTAGAAATTAGTGAATAAAAATACGGTGGGAACATTTAATCCTAACAGATAGTAGTTAGGTAGAGAAGCTTATGAACTCCACTATTTAATCTGAGTTCATGGAGAAGTAAGAAGTAGAATTAGATTAGTTTTTTACTTTCAAAAGAATAAAATGTTTGTTAAAGAGTTTGCCAATCCAAATGCACTCTAAAAGAAGAAAAAATGTTAGATCAGTAGGATTGGGCAGGTAGAAAGCTTGTTTGATAGAGTTCCATTGTTTTTCATGGCTGCTAACATTATCAGAACAAAATAAGGTCATCCAAGTGAAGAAAGTTGCAGCCCAATGGATGAGGCACTGACATTAGGAGAATTTTGAGGTATAAAATGGGCCTCCTAAGGAAATTATAAAATAATAGTGGAAAAAATCAAATAAGATTTGATGACATCATCAAATTTTATAGGGAAAAATGAAAAAAACTACCTTTTCAACTCATATTTTCAACTTATCTCGTAAATTTTTTTCTCAAATTTCAAGCGGGAGTACTCATTGGATGCGAAATTTAATTCCTCATCCAAGGAGTACCCATGTTGCATACTTTAGATGGGTCCTGCTACATGAAAAATGGGAAATACATAAAAAAACGTGATTACAATCACGTTTTTTATGTATTTCTCATTTTTCGTGTAGTAGAGTTCATCGAAAGTATGCAACATGGGTACTCCTTGGATGAAGAATTAAATTTTTCATCCAATGAGTACTCCCACTGGAAATTTGGGTAAAAATTTTGGGAGATAAGTTGAAAATACGAGTTGAAAAGTAGTTTTTATTATTTTATTATTTTTTAATATTTTTACCTTTTTATTTAAAAAATGGTAAATCATCCCCCATGGTTGACATCATCATCTTGAATTCTATTGGTTGTTATAAAGTTTAATTTTTTTGTACATTTTTCTTAGGAGGCCCATTTTAGACCTCAAATTTCCCCTAATGCTCATTTGAGAATACAAAGTCGAAGTTCTTGATGCCTTCAAGAAGGCACCATACCCATGTGGAGCCACGATTAGCCACCTATAAAATTTGTCATATCAAATGGTGGCTAAATCATGTTTTAAGCCTTCAAGAAATAAGTTTTATTGTCAAAATTGTTAATTCTTGAAGTCTTGTGAAGATGACTTATCCTTGAGTTAATCTTCACTGTTGTTTCCCTCTTAATTCTGAAATTCTGTTGTTTTCTTGAAAGAAAAGATTCTTTGCAAAAAAAATCCATTTTCTCATTTTAGCCCTCCTCTCACTCATTATTAACCTCCATTTCATCTCCTTTTTCCTCTTAAATTCCTCTTTTTTCCCGTATTTCCCATTTCCTTCATAAAACCCCTTTCATAAGGTTAAAACCTATTTTTGCCTTATCGAAGTTTTATGAATCTTTGAAAAAACCTTGAAAATTCTTGAAAAACCCATTTTCATTATAGGCCTTAAAAAGCCCCTTGGGCTAGACCTAAACCACTTCCCCACCATATACCCCAAGCGGCGGAACCAAGTGCTAAGTTCAAAAGCGCTTATTGCATCGGAACTTCAGACGAGCGTAAGTATTTTTGTTACATAAAAACTTTAGGTCGATTGGCCTTTTGTTATGAGCCACCAGATCCTTTGCCTCTTCGCAAGCGAAAGCCTCGCAATCGGGTGCTAGACATTATAATAAACCCTCCCCGAAGCCATTTTCCCTTTGTATTTCACGAAAATTTCGATTTTCTTATGTTTCAAAGGGTTCCGCCCATTCATTGGTTGAAGCCAATCCCGACTGTTGATCTTAAACCAATCAACGATCGGAAAAATCTTGCATCAGAGATTTCATTGGTCCCATTTGTATATTTTATTCGCCCACTCTGATTGGAAAACCCCTGATGAATTATCAGTCGTCGATCTTTTCCGCCTTTCCTTGATCTGACGGCCCTTATCGCTCCATCCGTAAGCCCGTTCCCCTACTGTGACCTCCTCCGATTCATTCTCCACTGTCGAGCTGATCCTCAGATCGATGGCCCACAATCAATCGCATCGGAAATTTTCAGTTGTGCCTTTCCCCTTGCCTCCTCCGATCGCGAATATCCGATTGCATCTGGACTGTCCATTGCATAAGATTCGACGGTCCAGATCATTTCTCCAACCTTTGTTAAAATCATGAACCCCGCTTTATAATGTTTTTTCGGCCAACCTCCGCCATTTATCTCTGCAGATCAACAACCCACACTGACCTTTTATTCCCTCATATATTATTACATTTAACCCCGAGATTTGATCTCCGCTGTTCATTTTTTGATCTAACGGTCAAGATTGAAACCGCCTTCCCCTGTCCCACATCTTATCGCTCGTGCATCTATCCTTTATCGCGCTTTTTCCATGACCGTTAGATCTAAGACCCCAGATCTGACAGCAAATGCGCATTTTCGCACAGATTTAAGCTTGAACGATAAGTCCTAAAACTCACACGATATAAGCGGTTTTGAAATGCCACATGTCGGCCTCTGACGCATATTGCGTTCAAAAAGGTGAAACTGCCTATCCACCTTTTTACTGCATGATACCGCTGGTTTCTTTGACTGAAACCACCCTTCCCATTTACACTGCATTCCATCGCGCTTGACCTCTGCCGTTGATCTCTGCAAATCAATGACTCACATTCGATCTCGCATTTCTTAATCGCCCTCCACCCATCCTCCAAGGGCCTTCATCGATCAATCCCGACTGTTGATCTCCTTGGGTTGATCTAATCCAACGGCCCAGGTTCATTTGGAAACCCCAATTTTCCTTTCAATGAAATTTTCCTCTGCCAAAGGTTTTTCACTTATGTTCTTCGCATTTTCTTCCATTTCACGATAAAGCGGCCCTTCTACATTATGTTTCCTGAGTCGCTCTCGACCTTTGATCTTTGCAAGATCGACAGATCTGACTTAATTTCTCCTCCATTTCATCAACTGCCTCCCTTTTAACCACCGTGAGCAATCTCCACCGTTGGATGCTTTCATCCAACGGTTGTGTTCTAAACCAAAGCCTCCAAAGCAGTTTTACCCAGCCACACATGATTTTTATAACTTTTTGTGTATTTTGCAGGTTTTAATGGATTTTCAATTATTTTAAAGAAAAGTTGAAGGCCGGGGATGACGATCCCTCAGACCTTTATTCATGAAAAATATCTTCCCACAGGGTTCCATATCACGTTTCATCCGTGCCTCATGAACATTGATGCCATTAGAAACCCTCTGCGCACGTGCACATCAAAAGGACACATCAAAGTTTAAATAAATCAAAGAGTATCAGTATTAAAAGATCCAGTCACAGCAGAATTGAAGAATTAAAGTTGGTTTACACAGTTTGAGGGATTATGGCCTAAATCAACAATTAAACACCTAATCCACTCAATTAAACACAGTTAAAGAACATAAGACAGGAAATTAGGCCTAATTATGCCTAACACACAGATCAGAAGCAAATTAGTCCTGTTTTAGGTCAAAACAAAAATATCTACTAGACTGAGAAAGTCTCCACTGCCACATCAGAGGCTAATTGAATCCTCTCAGCTACCAAAAGCCACCTGTAGCCTCAAAGCATTCAAAAGAGGCCGAGTTATTACCAGAAAAAAGGATATTTTCCTCATGATAGCCGAACAGTTAATTCAATCAAAAAACTTATTGTAAAATATCAGCAGAGTTATTACAACGATGACACAGAGCCTTAAAGTCAACAAAATCTCCCCAACGAGCTTAATATTTAATGTAAAGCCAATTAATACAGTGAAATATTTGTAAACTTCTCCATTGAGCCCCTCAAAAACCGAGAATCATTAAAACATATTAATTGAGCCTGTAGATATTTTCTATCATTTGACCTCCTCATTTCTCTATAAAATCTTCTTGAGGAGCTCTTTGTAAAGGGTTGGTTGCAGAACTTTGAAATATACTTGTGCTCAAATTTTCTACATGAAAATAGCGTTCAAAGGCTCTCGAAGCTCTGTTTGTACTCAAATAAGTTAGGCTGAGAAGAAAAGATGATTGCTGAACTGAAACATCAGACTTGAAGAATGTAACTGGTTTGACATCAATATACAAGCTGATTCTTGGGATCCTGGTCTATATCATTGGTGAAGTGCTTCTTTCTATGTTATTATTTCCTTTAATGTATGCCATTTTGTCCATTTATTCTCTGATAAAGAACAATAAGCATAGAGTTAGGTTTTACTGTTTACAGTACCCTTCTCTAACTGATAAGCTTTATCTCAATGTTTTCCTCCAAATTGTGTATTTAATAATGATTCAATACAGTTTGAGCAGTTAGGAATGCTGGCATTCCCTCGTCCTACTGTTTAATTTAAACATTGTTCTTGAATGTTATTTGCATTATATGCTCAGTAGAGTTAGACTAGGGAAGTTTATGGTTTGCCCTTCTCCTAGTTCTTTCTTCAAAGGTAATTCTGAAAATTTCCCTATGAGTATGCTGAAAGCAGTTTAGATTTAAAAGTATCTTATCTGATCTTAGGTTGCCCTTTGTTTTTCTTATCTGTTTTCATCTCTTCTGAAAGTAATTATGTGGATTACTAGATTGTTTGTCTGTTGAGTTAGCTTTAATATGAACTTGTCCAAAGAAGTCTATGGTTAGCCCTATCCTTTGGTCAGTTTTAAATAGTTACTTAAAAGGCTTTTCTTGTTTGGACAAACTGATAAATCCTGGTTGAAATTATTGTCTGTTTCCACCCCTTCAACACTTTTACTATTCCATTCCATCATTTTATCTCAAAGATCTTGTGATATAGATGACTTTCCCCTTGGACCACTCTTGAAATTGTTGCACAATTAAATCCTTTTATGACTCCATAGCCCAATGGACTAAAAAACAGTGTCATATCTATCCTATCAACCAAATATTGTTATGATTGCTTGCAACTTCACACCTTTGTAACTCTTGCATTTTAGGACATTCCACTCAACTGAAATCATGCTCAACTATCCAAAACCAAACAAAAACCCTTGTTCTTAATAACTAGCCTAATATCATACCCAAAAGCCTTAAAGATAAATCAATATTTGCACTTATTAAAGAGATCCCTCTCTGGATTCAGGAGGGCTAGATCCTAGAATCCCAAAGTGGTTCAAGTTTTCTCTCTGCATTTTTGGTCTTACAAATCTACTGAAATTACAGGGAGCTAACAGATACCTTGTGGCCTCACTTTTGAAGAGTATCTATTTGCTATTCATCAATAGAACTCTCATGTTTCTCAGTAGCCTCATGCTCCTGTTAATCCACCACACCATTATGACGAATATGAAAATCCTGTTTATTTTCCGTTTCTTACTCCTCATCATTATGATGTTGTCGGTACCCCCATATATGCGTTTCCTACTCCCCATCATTATGATGAGTGTGGTGTTCCTGTTTATGACCCTTATGAAATCGTTCCTGAAATTGGAATGAATTATTAGGTGCAACCTCCTGGCCCACAAGGACAACCCTTGCATGGACAACCTTCGATTCAGTCAGGGCTTGCATTTGGTCCTCAGGGACAATCTTACGGTCCACAAGGCCAACCTTTACAAGGTCAGCCTATGGTCCAACAAGGACAACCCCAAGGGCCTTCTAGTAAACCTTTATATCAACCAGGACCTTCTTATGGTCCTGGGGGGAAAATCTATTCGTCATAGGGACAACCTTTTGTACAAAAACCTAGATTATATACCCAAACTGGTCTGAATGTTGCACAACACGGACAACCCTATGGTCCTCCTCCGGGACAACCTGGTTCATCGCAACCTTCAGGCCAACCTGCTTAGCAAGGGTAGCCTTGTGGCTCTTAACATCCAGGCCAACCTGCTCCGCAAGGGCAAGTTTCTTAACCGGTCCAACAGCCTGCTCAATCTGCTCAACAACAATTTGACTCTGCTTCACAGCAGGGTCCTACCCTTCAGCAGCCTGTTCAGTCTGCTCAGCAATTGGTTTACCCTATTTATTCAGCTCAACGGGGCCCCACTTATCAATAGCCAGTTTGACCCCAAGGCGTTTATTATCCTCGTGGTCAGTATCGACCAATATATAGTACGCTTCAAGGTTTTATGTATCAACCTCAATCTCAGTTGCCATATGTAGAAATTTTGAATAACTGATATATTATTCACCAAGATTATCCTGATCACACACTATTTTAGCTTCATGCATAATACATAATCTCTTCTACCATTGATCATCACATGCGGAAATAAAATCAATTGCATGCATACATTAAAACCACAAACAATCACACATATGAACACCGTATTTAATGGGAAAGCTTAAAGTTGAAAACCCCAAATATCTGTATATTATATGTCATGGAGATCATGTAACAATCATAGTACAAAATCTCCTCACAAGCTCTCATGCACACCCTCAATTGCTACACACTATCAAGCTAGATCTAGCAAAGCTCATGCTCCAACCCTTAGCCACTTGATAGCCAGCCTCTATTGCATTTTCAAGCTATGGGATGGCTTCATTAAATAGATAACCACCTGGCCTGAACTGCGCAATCCTCATGGGCTTACTCCACCTATCTGTGTGTTGCAAATAGCAACTGTATAGTCACAACCGATAGTTAACCTGCTCTTTCACCTATTCCTGCACTGGTCTCCACTGAAACTGTCCATGCACTGAAGTTAACTGATGTATTCTTTAGTTGATTAATGAGTATATAATTAGTGAATTAATTAATAATTAATTCACACCACTCTCACTAATTGTATCAATTAGTTAAACTGAATACAAATAGCTCAACTATGTTTAGATTAGTTAAATTGAATACAACTCCACTAACTTCCTCAATCAACTCCACCAAACTCTGTCACATGAGTTCTAACTGAAGTATCCATGCAATAGCTCCACATAACCCTCAAGAATAGCGTAATTCCTTCTGTCAGCTCCTGTGCCACATCTGTGCACTTAACTGAAGTGCTCCAAGAGAATAAGATAATGTTTATAGTCCAAATATTATTAAGAGCTAATAATATTCGACATATCTATTTTTAGACTGGCAATCTAAAAATAGATTCCGCCCAAGATGTCTAAAAATAGAAGTCCATCTATTTTTTCCGACTTGACCAACCATCCACAAATAACATCCCGCAACTCATAGAACATGATCCATATGTCTAAAAATAGACATAGTCTAAAAATAGACTTTGCGCCAAAAATAGCCTGCGGCCCCACTTAGTGAAGGCGACTTCTTTCCACTAAGCTCATCATCTTGTTGCAATCTCAACACTCCCTCTCAACAAGATAAGGATTATCTTCCACCCCTATCCTGCCTCTGTGGTATTTGAATTTTCTCCTGGTGAGCGCCTTCGTCAAGATATCAGCATCCTGATCCTCCGTGGGAATGTATGAAAGTAACATGATCTTCCGCTGCACACAATCTCTGATATGATGATACCGGTCCGTGAAGCCATGCCGCCTCAACTCATCCTCCTGTCTGTACCATGATCCATATCCCGATGTGCCTCTGAGATATCTCAATACATGCTTCCCTGCCTTCCAAAAGAGCTTGGTAGGCTTAACCATAGCTTGTGAAAGCTGGTTAACTGCATAGCATATGCTGGGTCGTGTATTGACCAGATACATAAGTGACCCCACCAACTGTCGATAAACAATGGCATCCACTACATCCGTCGAAGTAGCATCCTCCTTCCTCCATCCACTAGGAAGAGGAGTATCAACAGGCTTGCAGCCATGCATGTTGAACTTCTCCAGTATCTCCCGGGCATACTTACCCTGAGAAACAAACAGTCCACCACTGTGCTGCCAAATTTCCAATCCCAGGAAATAATGAAGGAGGCCCAAGTCCTTCATCTCAAACTCCTTTGCAAGATTAGCCTTGCATTAGTGTATCAACAGTTCATCACTTGTCAAAATCAAATCATCTACATAAAGTACAATGATCAACAACTTACCCTCCACCACAATCTAGTATAGGTTAGGATCCGCCTCACTCTTGGAGAATCCAAGTCCTGTGAAATAACTGTTTATCCATGTGTACCAAGCACGAGGTGCTTGTTTCAACCCATACAGTGCTCTCTTGAGCCTGCACACAAGCGACTCGCTGCTGAAGATCTCGAAACCTTCGGGCTGCTCTATGTACACCTCCTCCTCAATGAATCCGTTGACGAACGCAGTATTCACATCCATCTGATGAATGTGCCACCCCATCTGTGCTGAGATATCAAGAATCATCCATATGGAAGACTACCTTGCAACAGGTGCAAAGGTATCCTCATAATCGATCCCCTCAATCTATGAAAAGCCTCGGGAAAAAAATCTTGCCTTGTACTTCTCCACACTCCCGTCAGCTACTTGCTTCACTTTGTAGATCCATCTCGAACCCACCATTGATTTCCCCTCCGGCCTCGGGACAATTTCCCATGCACTGTTTCTGACAATCGAATCATACTCTTCCACCATGGCATCTACCCATGCGGGATCCTCCACAGCTTCCTCGAAAGAGGATGGCTTTGTCACGATACACTTGGTCATAAGAGCCATGTATCCAGTATACCAGTCAGGTGACTGTCTCTGTTTGCGCTGTGATGTAGGTGCTCCTAAAACCTTCTCTGCATCTTGAGCCAGTCGCTCAGCTTCTGTAGTGCACTTCCACTCTCTGATGGTTGGCGCTGCCCATTAGGGGAATTTTATGGTCTAAAATGGGCTTCCTAAGAAAAATGTAGAACAAAAATAAACTTTATAACAACCAATAGGATTCAAGATGATGATGTCAACCATGGGGGATGATTTACGATTTTTTAAATAAAAGGGTAAAAATATTAAAAAATAATAAAATAATAAAACTACTTTTTCAACTCGTATTTTCAACTTATCTCCCACAATTTTTACTCAAATTTCGAGTGGGAGTACTCGTTGGATGCAAAATTTAATTCCTCATCCAAGGAGTACCCATGTTGCATACTTTCAATGATCCCTGCTACATGAAAAATGGGAAATACATAAAAAAACATGATTGCAATCACATTTTTTATGTATTTCTCATTTTTCGTGTAATATGACCCATCGAAAGTATGCAACATGGGTACTCCTTGGATGAGGAATTAAATTTCGCATCCAACAAGTACTCCCGCTCAAAATTTGAGTGAAAAATTTGGGAGATAAGTTGAAAATATGAGTTGAAAAAGTAGTTTTTTCATTTTTCCCTCTAAAATTTGATGATGGCATCAAATCTTATTTGATTTTTTCCACTATTATTTTATAATTTCCTTAGGAAGCCCATTTTAGACCTCAAAATTCCCCTAATGCTGAGTGGTCTCTTCCACTCCATGAACCTCCTCTTGTGGTTGATCCACATCCAGAGACTCATCCTTAGGAACTAATTGCTCCTCATCTGCATGAAAGTGTGGCTCCCTCTCAAGCGAACACTTCATGGCTTTCTCCTCATGAAATTTGATATCCCGTCGCACAACAGTCTTACGATTGTCTGGAAAATACACACGATAGTTGTGGGGCGTATCATTGTACCCCAAAAATATCCCAACCTCTGCAGTCGGCTCCAGCTTCTTCCTGGCATCCTTTGTCACATGAATGTAAACAGGTGAACCAAAAATCCTCAAATGGGAAATATCAAGCCTCTTACCAGAAAACACCTCCTCGGGTGTACTCATGCCAAGTATCCAGTGAGGACAACGGTTTTGCACATATATTGTAGTATTGCATGCCTCAGCCCACAAGTGTATGGGAAGGCCCTGATCATGCAACATTGCCCATGCAACACCCAAGATCGTTCTGTTCTTCCACTCAGCAACCCCTTTCTGCTATAGGTTATGAGGTGCTATGAGCTCTCTTTGAATTCCTTCTGCGCTGCAAAAGTCCTTGAATTTTCCAGAGATGAATTCCTACCATTGTCGCTCCTAAGAGCCTTCACTTGCTTCCCCAATTCTTTCTCAACCAGTGCCTTGAACTCACAGAAATTTGAGTATGTCTCGCTCTTCTTCTGCATGAAGAAGATCTAGCACTTACGAGAAAAATCATCAAAAAATATCACATAATACCTGTGATTTGCTGTCGAAGCTACTGAGAAAGGTCCACACACGTCTATGTGAATTCTCTCAAGGATCGTCGTGGCGCGACTATCCTTCTCGTGAATGATGGATTTCACAAATTTTCCCAAGGTACACCCCTTGCACTGATCTGACTGCGCAAGAGTGCCTTTAGGAAGCCCAGTATAAATCTACTACAGTATCTTCAAAGCTCCATGGTGAAGGTGGCCCAATCTCCGGTGCCACAACTCGCCATCATCCTGGTTCACCACTCCTTCTGCCTTGCCTGCTGTTAGCCCCCCTATGAAATTTTTGACAAGCAAATAGGGGGCTAAATCATTGTTGAGTCTTCAAGGGATACCTTTCCCCTAAAAACCCATCCTTCTTGAAGTCTCTCAATTGCTGTGCCTGACACAAATCCCCCTCTGCTAGTAAATTGCTAAAAGGGCCTATTATTCCTTCCTTTACCCCTGCAACATACATCAATTCCCCTTCTTTCCCTTTGTTCGAATTCCCTTCATTTCACACCCAATTAGCCTCTACTTTGTTCCCCTGTCTTCCCCTTCTATCCCCCTTCTTACCCTTTGAATTTCTCCAAAATCCCCTTTAAAGTCCCCCCTTAACCTTTGCTGACCATCTTCCCCCTTTATTTCTCTATCGTTCCCCTTCCCAACCTTTAAAATCCACTTAAACGGGCCAAAAACCCATTTTCGACCTTATTATAGGGCTTAGCCCTTTTTTCACCAGCCCCTTAACCACTTCCCCACATGTGCCCCGGCGCTGGGACCAAGCGCTTAGGTCCCAGGCGCTAATCGCAATCGGAAGATCGGCGGGGGTCCTTTTCCTTTGTCACATTAAAAAATCCCGATGCGATTGACTATTAAACAAAGTCCCGCGATGCGTTTGTGCCGTTGATCTACCACAAGATCCGACGGCGGAGCGCTAATCGCAAGCCCCCCGTCAATCACAATCGCAACACTCATGTGGTAGCCTCCGATTGATTGCAAGACCTTCCGCCCGACCTCCGATTGCAATCCCCGATTACAGTCCTCCGATCGCGTTCTCCACCGTTGATTCCTCCCACAGATCAACGGTCCAGCGCCAATCGCTCCATCATGATCGCAATGTTTCAAATGCACCCTCCGATTGATCGCAAGCCTTCCCCACTATCTCCCGATTCAATCCTGTCCGTCTATTTCCCCGCCGATCTAACGGCCGGCGCTTAATCGCATCCTCCGCCCGATCGCTGATCGCAAGTCCTTCTCTCTGTCTTCCGATTAAATCTCCGCCGTCCATTCCTCCCCCAGATCGACGGTCATTGCTCAATCGTAACATTGCTCCGATCGCAATCGAAATTTTTTGAATGTGTCACCCCTGCCCCCCCCCGATTGCGATCCTCCGATTTGATCCTAACCGTCCATTGGATCTGGGATCTAACGGTAAAGATCTAATCACCCTCCGCCTCCGCTGGGTCCCGCTCTTTCATTCATCTCCATCGCATTTCATGCATTTGGTTTGTTTTTTGTTCGTTTCATGTATTGTTACGGCGGTCAATCTCCGCCGTCGATCTTCATCTCCAGGCCTGAATCCAACGGTCTGCGCTTCATATTTCTACCAAACCCTATTGTCCGCGCATTCCACCACTCCACTGCATTTTCATCGTTCTTTTACATAATAGCATTGTTTCCGCCACCGCCGCACCACCATTTCGTTCACCACTGCATCCATTGCTCCGTCCACTGTTTTCTTCATACGTTCGCTATGTTGCAGAGTTTCTAGGAGGTGAGACCGCCGCTGTTCAATGTACTACCTCAATGGCGAGCGGCGCAGTCAGGATCAAATCTAATGAGCCAGTACCATCAGGAAAGTCAAGGAATGGGGCTGTCAGGACTTACATTAAAGGAAAGCGGAGTTCAAACGCCGAAGGTTCTGTCGGCACCATTTAAAGATCGAACTAACTCGACAGAGGCAGTAATGAAGCAGCAAGGAGTTTCAGTACAGAGCAGAGGGATTAGTGCATGTCAACGAAGATATTGAGCTCTAAAACAGAGGTTTAAAGAGGCAAAGCATCATTTTGAAGACCCCGAGGATCTATCTGGAGATCCTGAACATCAATAAGAGGTAATATCAAGGTTTTCTTATCAGCAGAATGTTTTTCCATAAAGGACAGGTCTCCCATACAGTGTTTATTATGCGCCGTGTCCCTGAAGGAGTTTTCCGTCCCAGCTATAGTTCAAAACAATCTAACATCTATGAGGCAGACCTCTCAGTAGTTTCTTTCATTGTTCAAATCACCTGGAGTACTGCAGCCAAAAGGTCAAGTCATATCCGAAGCAGATCTCTATTGCACCGGGGAGATGACAAAGATTAAATATACAGCATATCAAGCGGCATGGGCCTCGGACCTGCATTCATTTTTGTGTTTAAATGTAACATTTAAAATTCACCTACCTCCTCAGTCGGTCCTCTGTGTCTCTTCTGCTATAAAGCACAGATGGATATCATTGTAATGGTTGTTGATGCATTATCAGTGAATTGCAAGCATTTTTGTCCCGAGCCAAGTTTCCTGTGTAATAGTTGTATGATAGGCTGAGAAATATGATGTATTCAGGCTGAATGTAAAAGCTTTGGGCAGTGATGTACCTGATTGGTGTTGTGTTTAACATGATAAGCAGTTTTCATTGGATCTTGATCTACAGCAGTTGGTGATGTTTTTCTTATCTCTGTGTTTATTTCCATTTCATTTCATGTTCTTCTGACTGACATATGAACGCATGACATAAGATTTACCCTTGTTAGGTACCTTATGTCCCAGCTCTCTCAGTCTTTAATGTTTTCTGCTCATATGTGTATCTGAATATTGTTTTTAATTGACTAAACCAGTGTAGTGGATGATTATTGCCTGCTCTCTGATGTGCAAGTTAATAGAATCAATGTTCAGATGTTTTTGTTAAGATTTAATTGAAAGAGGTTAGGAACATTGGGAGGTTTAGAAGCCTGTCTCTGCCTCTTCATAACCTATCCCTTCCATATAAACCTTTTCAAGATCCCTTGTGTTGCCTACGGTTTTGTCCAAGCAGGTCTGGAGTTAAATGACCTCTGGCCTGATCTATAGACAGAATCAGATGGTTCTCCATTCTTCATTCTCATTCCTTAATGTTCCATCCCACAAATCAGTCTTTGAGATCCAAATGCTCTAGATGACTAGCCCAACTGAAGCTTACACATTGAACATAAGTAAATCCTTTCTTGACTCCATTGCCCAATGGCCTTGATGTTCCCTGAGTTATCTATTCTTGCCTAGCTTTCTTCTTTACCCATCCTTGTCTTATGGTGAAACCTTCCTTCCTGATTCTCAACAACCAAACTCAAACAATCAAACAAACAACCTTGAGCCTATAACTAGCCTAAAATCACAATTGAGAACTTCAAAGACATATATCCTTTGATAATCCTAGAGAGATCCCTCTCTGGACCTAGGAGGGCTAGATCCTAAGGTCTGAAAGTGGTTCTATGTTGTCTCATCTTTTGGTATTGCCAACCTTGCGAAAACATGGGAACCCCAACATAATGGCGACTCCGCTGGGGAATTTCTGAGTACTTTCATCTTGTTGCATCTCCAAGCCTCAGAAAGCCTAGAACCTCTGGTTAGGTTGGCGGAAAAACACTTATCCTTCCTATTTCACTTACCTCTTATGTGTTTTACCCCTTACTCTTAGACAGAGTCTGGTAAGGGCCAGGTAGCCTCCGGATCTCATCCTCTCTAGGAGGTGACACATCTGGTAAATGCTCCCCCCAGTCCATCTCTGGTTAGAGTTTGCTGTGTTTTGTGGGATAGTCCTGAAAGGGGATATTTCCTCATCACTGTGGTGGACAGTGTACTCCCTAGAAACATCCTAAACCTTCCACCTGGCGACTCCATTGTTCCCAAACGAAAAGACTCCACTGGTGACCAGTAGGCCTGCTGATTACCTTGGTTTCACATAAGACTCCACTGGGAGACCAGATTCAAAACTTAATGAAGGCCCCACTGGGAGACCAGCCCTGAGACAACATCAACCACAACAGAAATAACAAGTAGGGTTAAGCTGCTTGGCTAAAAATAACACTCTGGCTCACAGAACCATTCGTACAAGAGCTTTCCCTGATCCAAACCCACCTGAAATAGTTGATAATCCTGAGAAAATCCTCAAGAGAACACCTGTAAGTAAGAGATCAACTATTTCCAGCAACATTCATAGAGCCAATTCTGCACCAGAAGATCTTGCAGCTCTATTAGACCCTTTCTTCGACCTAGACCTTCAAAACAGATTACCTAGAACTAGGTCATTCAGTGTTTCAGACCAGCCAGACCCTAGGGACAGTGAAACCCCTCCTTCCACACCACCTGATCTCCACTTTCTCCAAAACTTGGGGCTTTCTCACCCGAGATCTGCTCAACAGACTTCTGCTGGTCCAAATATCCCTGTCATCCATATACTAGCTGCCCAAGCCAACCCTATACCTCATCAGAACATCATCATGGCAACCTGATATGCACCTCTAGTTTTACCTCAGCCTCTACTTCCCTTACCAAATGATTATCAATAAAAAATCCCACACTTCCCTGCTAAAGAGCCTACAACAGCACAACAACATGTAGATAAAATGGAGGACTCGTTTGACTATATGGAAATTGATGATGAAACAATCAAAATGAGAATTTTTGCGCAGAGCCTGGGGGGAGAGGTTAAAAAGTGGTTTAAAAACTTACCTGCTGGTAGTATCCAAGATCTCCCTGCTTTATACCAGACTTTCATCAACAAATGGGAAACTAGAGCAAACCCTCGCCAGCTCCTAGCAGAATACATGTCCCTTAAGAGAAACGCAGGAGAGAGTGTTCACGATTACACCACTAGGTTCAA
Source organism: Pinus albicaulis (assembly GCA_034641835.2). Lineage (NCBI taxonomy): Eukaryota > Viridiplantae > Streptophyta > Pinopsida > Pinales > Pinaceae > Pinus > Pinus albicaulis. Next base: position 474,657,082 of record CM076571.1, read on the forward strand.
TAGCATTTACAACGCTCTTCCCCCACGCATGAAACCTCCACAAGGTATGGCCCTGGCAAAATATCCTGATGGATTTGATGCTGACATGGCCTATGAGATTAGAGATAAAGAGTACACCACCCTGGAGGATATGCAGAAAGGGGCAGTAAACATAGAGGCAAATTTGATTGAGAAAAGGGCCAAACTGAGAGCTGAGAAGAGAGTAACATACAAGGATGACACTATAGCCTCCACTTCAGATCCAAATATTGACAGATTGTCTAAGAATGTGGATAAGCTATACCAAATGGTGGAAAAAATGGTTATAACTCTGAACAAGAACCAAAATCAAAACTTTAGAAGAAACAACAACACTCCCAACAGACAGAAAGAGTCAGATCAACAAATCATTCCCTCGTTTCAAAAATTCCTAGATGAGGACGAGGGAGTCATTGAAGAGTCTGAAGGGAATGTGATAAACATGTTCGAAACAGAAGATTCAATCCTAAACTGCGATTCAGAAGAGGACCAACCCTCAACCTCTTGTGGGGAGGAGGAGTGGTTTGAATCTGAGGATTATAGGTTGGGATTTGAAAATGCCATGTTGCAGGTCAGAGAACAACGCGAACTTAGGAGTAAAAAGAAACAAGACACTTCCAAACCTAAAAATCCTTAGGTGACCATTAAAAAGAGGCCTGAAAAATCTTCTAAAGTAACTGCTGTAAACAATAAATCAGCAGCTGAGAGTTCTGAGAAAAACAAACAGAAAGGCAACCAAAACAATGAACAACAAAGTCAACCAGCTAGCAGCACTAGTACCTCAATTAGTGCTCCTGATAAAACCGTTCTTACACATGTACATAATGTGAGTCAGCCAGCTGATTCAACCACTAAAACAGTGGCAAATAAAACAGAGTTGAACACTTCCAGGAGTCAATCCACTTTCAGTTTAGAAAGTGAGATTGCAAAAATCAAAATATCTGTACCATTATCTGAGTTGGCCACTCAGGATGCATATAAGGGCCAAATTGTGAAAGCATTGAATTTGGGAGAAATGAATGATTCTGTAAATTTGAATGATGATCAACCAGCCTTGCTCTTTGGCCCAAAAATTGAAGGAAAATTTCAGGAAGGGGTAGTTCCACCTTTTTATATTAGTCTCAACATTCATGACAAGATCCTACACAATGCCATGCATGACTCTGGAGCATCACACAATTTAATGCCCAAGGTAGTGATGGAAAGGCTAGGCTTAGAAATCACCAGAACCTACAAAGACTTATATTCATTTGACTCTAGCAGAGTAAAATGCCTAGGCCTGATCAAAGACTTGTGTGTGAGCCTGACCCAGATCCCTGCTAAATGTATGGTCATGGATGTTGTGGTGGCAGATGTACCACCCAAGTATGGCATGTTATTATCTAGATCATGGGGAGCCAAGCTGCAGGGCACCATGCAGATGGATGGCTCATATGCCACTATCCCTATATTTGGCCAACTCAGAAGACTGTATAGAGAGTCTCAGATGAAATTTTTAGTCAGCAGCCCCGAGAAACCTGAAAATTCACCATTATATTCTGTACATACCGACCTTGACTCCTTCATCTTTTGTAATGATGAATCCTTAGAAGAGCCAGAGTCCCAGAATAGGCATACAAATGAGAACACCGAGCCTATGGACCTCCACATAATGGCCACTCTGGAAGAATATGATCGAGAAGACCATGGGCAGCACACTGAAAATGAACAGGAAATCAACAATGAAGCCTGTAGGATATGTGGTGGACCTCTCACTCCAAGTGAAACGGAAACAGAACAAGAACATCAAGCTAACCACCTCTCTGACATCCATGACCTCTATGAACAACAAGATAGTTTACAACCTAGTACAGACCTCCCAACTCAACCTAATGGCGAACCCAGCTGTAAGGGAGAAAATGAAGTTGAAGTAAACAAAGAACCCCTGTGGGAAATGAACTTTGACGGGTCCTATACTAGACAAAGCGCTGGAGCAGGAGTGTGGCTGCGTAACATCGAAAACGATCACGCAGAGAGCCACGCTGTCAATCTGCATTTCAAATGTACGAATAACATTGCAGAATATGAGGCTCTGATCTTGGGCCTAAATCTGTTGAAAAAATTAGGAGCCCGTAGGATAGTCGTAAGAGGAGACTCTGAGTTGGTGATCAAACAGATAAATGGTGAGTATTCGGCAAAACACCCCAGGCTTAGGGCATATAGGAATGATACTCTAGATTTGCTGAAAACGTTCGTTGAATACAATTTAGTATCCATTCCTAGGGGTCAAAATGCTATTGGAAATGGAATAGCTTGCCTAGCTAGTTCATATCCTAAGGCCCCAGTTGACCAAAAAATCATCATTCAGACTAAATTCAGGCCTGCAGTGCCAGACAATGAAAAATACTGGCAGGTCTTTGAAGGAGACAAACAGATCGAAGATTTCCTGATGGGGAGAAATGAGTTTGAATTTTCTGATTCAGACTCAAAATCTGATGACAGCTGCCCAAGTGAGGACTCCCCAGATGAACTAGAAACACGTTGTAGTATAGAAATAAATTCTTTTTCAGAAGAAACTGGAGATTCGGCCATAAAATGTGAAAACGCAGGTGGAGAAGAAATGGAGGTGCTGCAGGCCAAAGACAAGAACATACCAAGAGGCTTAGCACCCTTAGAGGATCTTTTTGACTTCGATGATGTTGCAAAGAAGCCCACAATAGAACATGCAGAATCAGACGTAGAAGAATGCAACATAGGCACTGAAGACAAACCCAAAATGATAAAACTGGCTAAGTCTATACCAGTAGACATGAAGAAAAAATACATTGACTTGTTTAAGGAATTCATTGATGTGTTTTCATGGAGCTACGAAGACTTAAAGGCCTACGACACCAACATTATACAACATAAGATACCACTGAAGGAAAATCAGAAGCCTTTTAGACAAAAACTTCGAAGAATCAATCCTAAGAAATTGCCTGCAGTAGAAAAGGAAATTAAGAAGATGTATGATGCAGGCATAATAGTCCCCGTAAGGTTTTCTGATTGGTTGTCAAACTTAGTGGCTGTAAGGAAGAAAACAGGTGAAATCAGACTGTGCATAGACTTCAGAAACCTCAACAGAGCCTCCCTGAAAGATAACTACCCTTTGCCTAGAATGGAGCATATCTTACAGAAGGTAGTGGGCTCTAAAAGAATCTCCCTGCTTGATGGTTTTTCAGGATACAACCAAGTTCTGGTACTCCCATAAGATCAACTCAAAACAGCTTTCACCACCCCATGGGGCACCTTCATGTATGTGAAGATGCCTTTTGGATTGATGAATGCTGGAGCTACCTTCCAGAGAGCAATGGATATTGCTTTCTCAGATGAGATTGGACACTTTATAGTTATCTACCTGGATGACTTAACTGTCTTTTCTAAAACTGAAGAAGAACATTTGAAACATCTGAGAAAGGTTTTTGAGAAATGTAGAAGGTATGGTCTATCCCTAAATCCTAAGAAAACTGTTTTTGGGCTGCAAGAAGGTAAGCTTCTGGGCCACATTATATCTGAGAAAGGGATTAGGATAGACCCCCAGAGAGTTGAGGGAATACTTCAAATTACACATCCAAGAAACATCAAGGAGCTACAGTCCTTCATTGGGAAGATCAATTTCCTTAGAAGATTTATCCCCAACCTTGCTGAGCATCTTAGGAAAATGACTGAAATGCTGAAGAAAGATGCTAGAATTAAGTGGACTGTCAAAGCCAAGAAATCGTTTGAGTCAGTAAAGCTTGCACTTACCCAGGCCCCTGTCCTTATCAGCCATGACTTTTCAAAAGATTTTCTGATCTTTTCATTTGCTTTCCCACACACAATAGCTGCAGTTTTGTTGCAGAAAAATTTAGAAGGTAATGAACAGCCTATAGCCTTCTTCAGTAAAGCCTTAAGAGACGCACCCTTAAAGTACAACATCATGGAAAAGTAGGCCTATGCCCTGATTAAGGCCTTAAAAGACTTTAGGGTGTACATTCTGCACTCCCACACCATTGCCTATGTGCCAAATATAGTGGTCAAAGATATCCTGTCCCAAGACCCAGATGGGAAAAGGGGCAAATGGATTGCTACAATTTTAGAATATGACATTGAAATCAAACCCACCAAGCTGATCAAAGGTCAAGGCCTGGCCCAATTAATGGTTGAATCTAATCTACAGGCCCTTGATATTAACATGATGAATGCCCTGGATGAGCAGGAAGGATTACCCCATCCAACTGTTGAGGAGCAGTTTCAGAACTCTCCTTGGTATGCTGATACCCTTTACGTGCTCACACACCTCGATGCCCCTCCGGAACTGTCCAAAACAAAGGTCAGATTCATAAAACTCAAAGCTAGAAATTACTGCATTATGAATGAGAGTCTATATTGGAAAAATCCAAATGGCCTTTTACTGAAATGCTTGTCTGAAACTGAAGCCGAAAAAATCAAACAAGAATTCCATGCTGGGGAGTGTGGAGGCCACCTGAGTTGGAAGGCCACTGCAAATAAGATACTCAGGGCTGGGTACTATTGGCCTACACTCTTTAGTGATGTTCATAAAATGGTTCTTACCTGCCACAAATGCCAAATTTTTGAGGGCAAAAGAAAGCTCCTTCCCCTCCCTCTGCAACCTATCACCATAGAAGGTCCCTTCATGCAATGGGGCTTAGACTTCATTGGAGAAATCCACCCCTCTTCTTATGGGCAACACAAATGGATCTTGACTGCTACTGATTACTTCACTAAGTGGATTGAAGCCATACCCACTAGGAATGCCACTGATTCTGTCATCATTAGGTTCCTAGAAGACTTCATCTTATCTCGGTTCGGCTGCCCAAGGAAAATAATCACTGACAATGCTGCTGCTTTCAGATCCAAAAGAATGATTGATTTCTGTCACAGGTATGGAATTTCACTTGGACATTCAACTGCCTATTACCCCCAGGGTAATGGCCTAGCTGAATCATCAAATAAAAGCCTGGTTACAATCATTAAGAAGTTGTTGGAAGAGAACAAAAGGTCATGGCATAAAAAGTTGATACAAGCCTTGTGGGCAGACAGGCTCACTACAAAGAAATCTATTGGCATGTCACCCTTCCAGCTGGTTTATGGGACAGAAGCAGTTTTTCCTACTAGCCTTGGGATACCAGTGGTAAAGCTTATCCAAGAAATCCAATCAGAAGAGGACATCATGATAAGGAGAATTAATGAAACAATCCATCTTCAGCAAACAAGGGAGCAGGTTTATGACAGAGCTGTCAAAGTGCAGGAAAACATGAAGAGACAGTTTGACAAAAGAACCAAAGCAGCAAATTTCAAAGTTGGGGACAAGGTCCTGAAGTGGGATTCAAGAAGAGAGGATAGAGGCAAGCATGGCAAATTCGACAGCTTGTGGCAAGGTCCCTTCATCATTCAAGCCACTGTGGGTCCTAATGCGTTTTTCTTGCAAGAAATTGATGGTTCCGAGTTGTTTGGGGGTCCTGTCAATGGCAGGATTCTCAAACACTATTTCTGCTAATTCTCCATTTCCAGTTCCATTTCCATTGTATATATCGTTGCAAATTTTCATTTTCAGCAAAAAGAGAAGAAATTGTTCCAAAAAACAGGATGAAAAGATAGGTTCAGACATGCTCAAAACATGAACCTCTGAGGCAAAGGGATTGGCTCTAATAAACTCAAAATTTGAGCCAAAAGGAAGCAGGATAGCTGATCCAAACAAGCTCAAAATCAGAGCTGGAGCAAAGGAAAGAAGTGACTCAAATATGCTCAAAACCTGAGTCACAAGAAAGAAAGAAGGATATTTTCAAAACTGCAGATTCCATGCCTTCACAGTTTTTTTTCTTCAAGTTTCTTCCCAGCAAGTCAGACAGTCTAATCCTGGCTTGGCTGTGTTTAAATTTCCTGTCTTAGAATGTAGGTGAAGAAACCTGTTGGACAGTTTAATCCCAACAGGTAGTAGATTAGGTAGAGAAATAGATGAGGCCAACAGTCTAATCTGGCCTCATGGATCAATAAGGGTAGAGTTAGAATAGGTTTGTTTTTGTTTTGCAAAATAAAATGTAAAGGGTCTGCTAGTCCAAATGCACCCAAGGGAAAATTGTTAGAGCTCTAGTTTGGGTAGGTAGATTGGTTGTGAAAATGTTTTCTGCTGATTTGTGTATCTGATATATTGTGGCAGCTAATCTAAAGAAAGAAGGGATGGTTCAAGCAGCAGGCATCTGGCCTACACCAAGAGATCAATTTTTGAATTCTTGACTCCTTCAAGAAGAAGCCATCCCCATGTGGAGCCACTGTTAGCCCCCCTATGAAATTTTTGACAAGCAAATAGGGGGCTAAATCATTGTTGAGTCTTCAAGGGATGCCTTTCCCCTAAAAACCCATCCTTCTTGAAGTCTCTCAATTGCTGTGCCTGACACAAATCCCCCTCTGCTAGTAAATTGCTAAAAGGGCCTATTATTTATTCCTTTACCCCTGCAACATACATCAATTCCCCTTCTTTCCCTTTGTCCGAATTCCCTTCATTTCACACCCAATTAGCCTCTACTTTGTTCCCCTGTCTTCCCCTTCTATCCCCCTTCTTACCCTTTGAATTTCCCCAAAATCCCCTTTAAAGTCCCCCCTTAACCTTTGCTGACCATCTTCCCCCTTTATTTCTCTATCGTTCCCCTTCCCAACCTTTAAAATCCACTTAAACGGGCCAAAAACCCATTTTCGACCTTATTATAGGGCTTAGCCCTTTTTTCACCAGCCCCTTAACCACTTCCCCACATGTGCCCCGACGCTGGGACCAAGCGCTTAGGTCCCAGGCGCTAATCGCAATCGGAAGATTGGCGGGGGTCCTTTTCCTTTGTCACATTAAAAAATCCCGATGCGATTGACTATTAAACAAAGTCCCGCGATGCGTTTGTGCCGTCGATCTACCACAAGATCCGACGGCGGAGCGCTAATCGCAAGCCCCCCGTCAATCACAATCGCAACACTCATGTGGTAGCCTTCGATTGATCACAAGACCTTCCGCCCGACCTCCGATTGCGATCCCTGATTACAGTCCTCCGATCGCGTTCTCCACCGTTGATTCCTCCCACAGATCAACGGTCCAGCGCTAATCGCTCCATCACGATCGCAATGTTTCAAATGCACCCTTCGATTGATCGCAAGCCTTCCCCACTATCTCCCGATTAAATCCTGTCCGTCTATTTCCCCGCCGATCCAACGGCCAACGCTTAATCGCATCCTCCGCCCGATCACTGATCGCAAGTCCTTCTCTCTGTCTTCCGATTAAATCTCCGCCGTCCATTCCTCCCCCAGATCAACGGTCATTGCTCAATCGCAACATCGCTCCGATCGCAATCAGAACTTTTTGAATGTGTCACCCCTGCCCCCCCCGATTGCGATCCTCCGATTTGATCCTAACCGTCCATTGGATCTGGGATCTAACGGTCAAGATCTAATCGCCCTCCACCTCCGCTGGGTCCCGCTCTTTCATTCATCTCCGTCGCATTTCATGCATTTGGTTTGTTTTTTGTTCGTTTCATGTATTGTTACGCCGGTCAATCTCCGCCGTCGATCTTCATCTCCAGGCCTGAATCCAACGGTCTGCGCTGCATATTTCTACCAAACCCTATTGTCCACGCATTCCACCACTCCACTGCATTTTCATTGTTCTTTTACATAATAGCATTGTTTCTGCCACCGCCGCACCACCATTTCGTTCACCACTGCGTCCATTGCTCCGTCCACTGTTTTCTTCATACGTTCGCTGTGTTGCAGAGTTTCTAGGAGGTGAGACCGCTGCTGTTCAATGTACTACCTCAATGGCGAGCGGCGCAGTCAGGATCAAATCTAATGAGCCAGTACCATCAGGAAAGTCAAGGAATGGGGCTATTAGGACTTACATTAAAGGAAAGCAGAGTTCAAATGCCGAAAGTCCTGTCGGCGCCATTTAAAGATTGAGCTAACTCAACGGAGGCAGTAATGAAGCAGCAAGGAGTTTCAGTACAGAGCAGGGGGATTAGTGCATGTCAGCGAAGATCTTGAGCTCTGAACCAGAGGTTTAAAGAGGCAAAGCATCATTTTGAAGACCCCGTGGATCGATCTGGAGATCCTGAACATCAATAAGAGGTAATATCAAGGTTTACTTATCAGCAGAATGTTTTTCCATAAAGGACAGGTCTCCCATACAGTCTTTATTATGCGCCGTGTCCCTGAAGGAGCTTTTCGCCCCAGCTATAGTTCAAAACAATCTAACATCTATGAGGCAGACCTCTTAGCAGTCTCTTTCATTTTGTTCAAATCACCTGGAGTACTGCAGCCAAAAGGTCAAATCATATCTGGAGCAGATCTTTCTTTCACAAGGAAGGTGACAAAGATTAAATATACAGCATATCAAGCGGAATGGGCCTCGGCCCTGCATTCATTGTTGTGTTTAAATGTAACATTTAAAATTCACCTACCTCCTCAGTCGGTCCTCTGTGTCTCTTCTGCTATAAAGCACAGAAGGATATCATTGTAATGGTTGTTGTTGCATTATCAGTGAATTGCAAGCATTTTTGTCCCAAGCCAAGTTTCCTGTGTAATAGTTGTATGACAGGATGAGAAATATGATGTATTCAAGCTGAATGTAAAAGCTTTGGGCAGTGATGTACCTGATTGGTGTTGTGTTTAACATGATAAGCAGTTTTCATTGGATCCTGATCTACAGCAGTTGGTGATGTTTTTCTTATCTCTGTGTTTATTTCCATTTCATTTCATGTTCTTCTGACTGACATCTGAACGCATGGCATAAGATTTACCCTTGTTAGGTACCTTATGTCCCAACTCTCTCAGTCTTTAATGTTTTCTGCTCATATGTGTATCTGAATATTGTTTTTAATTGACTAAACCAGTGTAGTGGATGATTATTGCCTGCTCTCTGATGTGCAAGTTAATAGAATCAATGTTCAGATGTTTTTGTTAAGATTTAATTGAAAAAGGTTAGGAACATTGGGAGGTTTAGAAGCCTGTCTCTGCCTCTTCATAACCTATCCCTTCCATATAAACCTTTTCAAGATCCCTTGTGTTGCCTATGGTTTTGTCCAAGCAAGCCTGGAGTTAAATGACCTCTGGCCTGATCTATAGACAGAATCAGATGGTTCTCCATCCTTCATTCTCATTCCTTAATGTTCCATCCCACCAACCAGTCTTTGAGATCCAAATGCTCTAGATGACTAGCCCAACTGAAGCTTACACATTGAACATAAGTAAATCCTTTCTTGACTCCATTGCCCAATGGCCTTGATGTTCCCTGAGTTATCTATCCTTGCCTAGCTTTTCTTTACCTCCGTCTTGTTCTATTGTGAAACCTTCCTTCTTGATTCTCAACAACCAAACTCAAACAATCAAACAAACAACCTTGAGCCTATAACTAGCCTAAAATCACAATTGAGAACTTCAAAGACATATATCCTTTGGTAATCATAGAGAGATCCCTCTCTGGACCTAGGAGGGCTAGATCCTAAGGTCTGAAAGTGGTTCTATGTTGTCTCATCTTTTGGTCTCTGTCAACCTGGCCAAAACATGGGAACCCCAAAACAGACTGGGGAATTTCTGAGTACTTTCATCTTGTTGCATCTCCAAGCCTCAGAAAACCTAGAACCTCTGTTTAGGCTGGCAGTAAAACACTTATCCTTCCTATTCCACTTACCTCTGGTGTGTTTTACCCCTTACTCTTAGACAGAGCCTGGTAAGGGCCAGGTAGCCTCCGGATCCCATCCTCTTTAGGAGGTGACACATCTGGTAAATGCCCTCCTAGTCCATCTCTGGTTTGAGTTTGCTGTGTTTTGTGGGATATTCCTGAAAAGGATATTTCCTCATCACTGCGGTGGATAGTGTACCCCCTAGAAACATCCTAAACCTTCCACCTGGCGACTCCATTGTTCCCAAACGAAAAGACTCCACTGGTGATCAGTAGGCCTGCTGATTACCTTGGTTTCACATAAGACTCCACTGGGAGACCAGATTCAAAGCATAATGAAGGCTCCACTGGGAGACCAGCCCTGAGACAACATCAACCACAGCAGAAATGACAGGTAGGGTTAAGCTGCTTGGCTAAAAATAACACTCTAGCTCACAGAACCATTCATACAAGAGCTTTCCCTGATCCAAGCCCACCCGAAATAGTTGATAATCCCGAGAAAATCCTCAAGAGAACACCTGTAAGTAGGAGATCAACTATTTCCAGCAACATTCATAGAGCCAATTCTGCACCAGAAGATCTTGCAGCTCTATTAGACCCTTTCTTCGACCTAGACCTTCAAAACAGATTACCTAGGACTAGGTCATTCAGTGTTTCAAACCAGCCGGACCCTAGGGACAGTGAAACCCCTCCTTCCACACCACCTGATCTCCACTTTCTCCAAAACTTGGGGCTTTCTCACCCGAGATCTGCTCAACAGACTTTTGCTGGTCCAAACATCCCTGTCATCCAAATACCAGCTGCTCAAGCCAACCCTATACCCCACCAGAACATCATCATGGCAGCCTGGTATGCACCTCTAGTCCTACCTCAGCCTCTACTGCCCTTACCAAATGATTATCAATCAAAGATCCCGCACTTCCCTGCTAAAGAGCCTACAACAGCACAACAGCATGTTGATAAAATGGAAGACTCTTTTGACTATATGGAAATTGATGATGAAACAATCAAAATGAGAATTTTTGCGCAGAGCCTGGGGGGAGAGGTTAAAAAGTGGTTTAAAAACCTGCCTGCTGGTAGTATCCAAGATCTCCTTGCTTTATACTAGACTTTCATCAACAAATGGGAAACTAGAGAAAACCCTCGCCAGCTCCTAGCAGAATACATGTCCCTTAAGAGGAACGCAGGAGAGAGTGTTCACAATTACACCACTAGGTTCAACAACATTTACAACTCTCTTCCCCCACACATGAAACCTCCACAAGGAATGGCCCTGGCCAAATATCCTGATGGATTTGATGCTGACATGGCCTATGAGCTTAGAGATAAAGAATATACCACATTGGAGGATATGCAGAAAGGGGCAGTAAACATAGAGGCAAATTTGATTGAGAAAAGGGCCAAACTAAGAGCTGAGAAGAGAGTAACATACAAGGATGACACTATGGCCTCCACTTCAGATCCAAATATTGACAAATTGTCTAAGAATGTGGATAAGCTATACCAAATGATGGAAAAGATGGTTGTCACTCCAAACAGGAACCAAAATCAAAACTTTAGAAGAAACAACAACCCTCCCAACAGACAGAAAGAGTCAGATCAACAAATCATTCCCTCGTTTCAAAACTTTCTTAATGAGGATGAGGAAATCATTGAGGAGTCTGAAGGGAATACTATTAACATGTTTGAAACAGAGGACTCAATTCTGAACTGTGACTCAGAGGAAGATCAACCCTCATCTTCATGTTGGGATGAGGAAAGATTAGAAACTGAAGAGTACAGACTTGGGTTCCAAAATGCCATGTTACAGGTCAGAGAGCAATATGAGCTCAGGAGCAAAAAGAACCAAGACACTTCCAAAATCAAAACTCCCGAGGTTACCATCAGGAAAAGGCCTGAAAAATCTTCTAAAGTAACTGCTGTGAACAACAATTCAACAGCTAAGAGTTCTGAGAATAACAAAGAAAAAGGCAACCAAAACAATGAAAGACAAAGTCAACCAGCCAGTAGCACTAGCACCTCAGTTAGTGCTCCTAATAAAACTGTTCCTACACATGTACATAATGAGAAAACACAAACTGATTCAGCCACTAAAACAGTGGCAAATAAAACAGAGTTGAACACTTCCAAGAGTCAATCCACTTTTAGTTTAGAAAGTGAGATTGCAAAAATTAAAATCTCTGTACCATTATCTGAGCTGGGCTCTCAGGATGTATATAAAGGCCAAATTTTGAAAGCATTGAATTTAGGGGAAAACGCTAATTCTGTAAACTTGAATGATGATCAGCCTGCCCTCTTGTTTGGTCCTAATATTGAAGGAAAGTTTCAGGAAGGGGTAGTACCACCTTTCTATATTAGTCTCAACATTCATGATAAAATACTCCACAATGCAATGCATGATTCTGGAGCCTCACACAACCTGATGCCTAAGGTAGTTATGGAGAGGTTAGGCCTAGAAATCACGAGACCCTATAAAGACTTGTATTCTTTTGACTCGAGTAGAGTAAAATGTCTTGGCCTGATCAAAGACTTGTGTGTGAGTTTGACTCAGATTCCTGCGAAATGTATGGTCATGGATGTAGTGGTGGCAGACGTGCCACCCAAGTATGGCATGTTATTATATAGATCATGGGGAGCCAAGCTGCAAGGCACCATGCAGATGGATGGCTCATATGCCACTATCCCTATATTTGGCCAATTAAGAAGATTGTATAGAGAATCCCAAATGAAATTCCTAGTTAGTAGCCCCGAGAAGCCTGAAAATTCACCATTATATTCTGTACATACCGACCTTGACTCCTTCATCTTTTGTAATGATGAATCCTTAGAAGAGCCAGAGCCCAAGAATAGGCATACAAATGAGAACACCGAGCCTATGGACCTCCACATAATGGCCACTCTGGAAGAATATGATCAGGAAGACCATGGGCAGCACACTGAAAATGAAGAGGAAATCAGCAATGAAGCCTGTAGGATCTGTGGTGGACCTCTCACTCCAAGTGAAACAGAAACAGAACAAGAACAACAGGCTAACCACCTCCCTGACATCCATGGCCTCTATGAACAACAAGATAGTTTACAACCTAGTACAGACCTCCCAACTCAACCTAATGGTGAACCCAGCTGTAAGGGAGAAAGTGAAGTGGAAGTAAACAAAGAACCCCTGTGGGAAATGAAATTTGATGGGTCTTGTACTAGACAAAGCACTGGAGCAGGAGTGTGGCTGCGTAACACCGAAAATTTCCACGCAGAGAGCCACGCTGTCAATCTGCATTTCAAATGCACGAATAACATTGCAGAATATGAGGCTCTAATCTTGGGCTTAAATCTGTTGAAAAAATTAGGAGCCCGTAGGATAGTTGTGAGAGGAGACTCTGAGTTAGTGATCAAACAGATGAATGGTGAGTATTCGGAAAAACACCCCAGGCTTAGGGCATATAGGAATGATACTCTAGATTTGCTGAAAATGTTTGTTGAATATGATTTAGTATCCATTCCTAGGGGTCAAAACGCTATTGCAAATGGACTAGCCTGCCTAGCTAGCTCTTATCCTAAGGCCCCAGTTGACCAACAAATCATCATTCAGACTAAATTCAGGCCTGCAGTGCCAGATAATGAAAAATATTGGCAGGTCTTTGAAGGAGACAAACAGATCGAAGATTTCTTGGTGGGCAGGAATGAGTTTGAATTTTCTAATTCAGACCCAAAATATGATGACAGCTGCCCAAGTGAGGATTCCCCAGATGAACTAGAAACACCTTGTAGTATCGAAATAAATTCTTTTTCTGAAGAAACTGGAGATTCAGCCATAAAACGTGAAAACGCAGATAGAGAAGAAATGGAGGTGCTGCAAGCCAAAGACAAGAACATACCAAGAGGCTTAGCACCCTTAGAGGACCTCTTTGATTTCGATGATGTTGCAAAGAAGCCCACAATAGAACATGCAGAATCAGATGTAGAAGAATGAAACATAGGCACTGAAGACAAACCCAGAACGATAAAACTGGCTAAGTCTATACCTGCAGACATGAAGAAAAGATACATTGACTTGTTTAAGGAATTCATTGATGTGTTTGCATGGAGCTACGAAGACTTAAAGGCCTATGACACCAACATCATACAACACAAGATACCACTGAAGGAAAATCAGAAACCTTTCAGACAAAAACTCCGTAGGATTAATCCAAAACAATTGCCTGCAGTAGAGAAGGAAATTAAAAAGATGTATGAGGCAGGCATAATTGTCCCCGTAAGGTTTTCTGATTGGGTTTCAAACTTAGTGGCTGTAAGGAAGAAGACAGGGGAGATCAGACTATGCATAGATTTCAGAAACCTGAATAGAGCCTCCCTGAAAGACAACTACCCCTTGCCTAGAATGGAACATATCTTACAGAAGGTAGTGGGCTCTAAAAGAATCTCCCTGCTTGATGGTTTTTCAGGATACAACCAGGTTCTGGTACTCCCAGAAGATCAACTCAAAACAGCTTTTACCACTCCATGGGGCACCTTCATGTATGTCAAAATGCCTTTTGGATTGATGAATGCCGGAGCTACCTTCCAGAGAGCAATGGATATTTCTTTCTCAGATGATATTGGACACTTCATAGTTATCTACTTGGATGACTTAACTGTCTTTTCTAAAACAGAAGAAGAACACTTAAAACATCTGAGGAAAGTTTTTGAAAAATGTAGAAGGTATGGTCTGTCCCTAAATCCTAAGAAGACTGTTTTCGGGCTGCAAGAAGGTAAGATTCTTGGCCACATTATATCTGAGAAAGGGATTAGGATAGACCCCCAGAGAGTTGAGGGAATACTCCAAATTACGCATCCAAGAAACATCAAGGAGCTACAGTCCTTCATTGGGAAGATCAATTTCCTTAGAAGATTTATCCCCAACCTTGCTGAGCATCTTAGGAAAATGACTGAAATGCTGAAGAAAGATGCTGGAATTAAGTGGACTGTCGAAGCCAAGAAATATTTTGAGTCAGTAAAACTTGCACTCACCCAGGCCCCTGTCCTTATCAGCACTGACTTTTCAAAAGATTTTCTGATCTTTTCATTTGCTTCCCCACACACAATAGCTGCAGTTTTGCTGCAGAAAAATTCAGAAGGTAATGAACAGCCTATAGCCTTCTTCAGTAAAGCCTTAAGAGATGCACCTTTAAAGTACAACATCATGGAAAAGCAGGCCTATGCCCTGATTAAGGCCTTAAAAGACTTTAGGGTGTACATTCTGCATTCTCACACCATTGCCTATGTGCCAAATATAGTGGTCAAAGATATCTTGTCCCAAGACCCAGATGGGAAGAGGGGCAAATGGATTGCTACGATTTTAGAATATGACTTTGAAATCAAACCCACCAAGCTGATCAAAGGTAAAGGCCTGGCCCAATTGATGGCTGAATCCAATCTACAGGCCCTTGATATTAACATGATGAATGCCCTGGATGAGCAGGAAGGATTGCCCCATCCAACTGTTGAGGAGAAGTTTCATAACTCTCCTTGGTACACTGATATCCTTTACGTGCTCACACGCCTCAATGCCCCTCCAGAAATGCCCAAAACAAAGGCCAGATTCATAAAACTCAAAGCTAGAAATTACTGCATTATGAATGAGAGTCTATATTGGAGAAATCCAAATGGTATTTTGCTGAAATGTTTGCCTGAAACCGAAGCTGAAAGAATCAAACAAGAATTCCATGCTGGGGAGTGTGGAGGCCACCTGAGTTGGAAGGCCACTGCAAATAAGATACTCAGGGCTGGGTACTATTGGCCTACACTCCTTAGTGATGTTCATAAAATGGTCCTTACCTGCCACAAATGCCAAATTTTTGAGGGCAAAAGAAAGCTCCTTCCCCTCCCTCTGCAACCTATCACCATAGAAGGTCCATTCATGCAATGGGGCTTAGACTTCATTGGAGAAATCCACCCCTCTTCTTCTGGGCAACACAAATGGATCCTGACTGCTACTGATTACTTCACTAAGTGGATTGAAGCCATACCCACTAGGAATGCCACTGATTCTGTCATCATTAGGTTCTTAAAAGACTTTATCTTATCTCGGTTTGGCTGCCCAAAGAAAATAATCACTGACAATGGTGATTTTTTCGGATCCAAAAGAATGATTGATTTATGTCACAGGTACGGAATTGCACTTGGAAATTCAACTGCCTATTACCCCCAGGGTAATGGCCCAGTTGAATCATCAAATAAAATCCTGGTTACAATCATTAAGAAGCTGTTGGAAGAGAACAAAAGGTCATGGCATAAAAAGTTGATACAAGCCTTGTGGGCAGACAGGCTCACTACAAAGAAATCCATTGGCATGTCACCCTTCCAGCTGGTTTATGGGACAGAAGAAGTTTTTCCTACTAGCCTTGGGATACCAGTGGTAAAGCTTATCCAATAAATCCAGTCAGAAGAGGACATCATGATAAGGAGAATTAATGAAACAATCCATCTTCAGCAAACAAGGGAGCAGGTTTATAACAGAGCTGTCAAAGTGCAGGAAAACATGAAGAGACAGTTTGACAAAAGAACCAAAGCAACAAATTTCAAAGTTGGGGACAAGGTCCTGAAGTGGGATTCAAGAAGAGAGGATAAAGGCAAACATGGCAAATTCGACAACTTGTGGCAAGGTCCCTTCATCATTCAAGCCACTGTGGGTCCTAATGCGTTTTTCTTGCAAGAACTTGATGGTTCCGAGTTGTTTGGGGGTCCTGTCAATGGCAGGATGCTCAAACACTATTTATGCTAATTCTCCATTTCCAGTTTCATTTCCATTGTATATACCGTTGCAAATTTTCATTTTCAGCAAAAAAGAGAAGAAATTGTCCCAAAAAACAGAATGAAAAAGAGAGGTTCAGACATGCTCAAAACATGAACCTCTGAGGTAAAGGGATTGGCTCTAATAAACTCAAAATCTGAGCCGAAAGGAAGCAGAATAGCTGATCCAAACAAGCTCAAAATTTGGATCAGCAGAGGAAAGAAAATCAGCTCTAACATGCCTAAAATCAGAGCTGAAACAAAGAAAGAAGGATATTTTCAAAACTGCAGATTTCATGCCTTCACAGTTTTGTTGTAGTTTGCTACAAAGTTTTCACTCCAGCAAGTCAGACAGTCTAATCCTGGCTTGGCTGTGTTTAAATTTCCTGTCTTAGAATGTAGGTGAAGAAACCTGTTGGACAGTTTAATCCCAACAGGTAGTAGTTTAGGTAGAGAATCGTATGAGGCCAACAGTCTAATCTGGCCTCATGGAGCAATAAGGGTAGAATTAGAATAGGTTTGTTTTTTTTTTTTTTAAATAAAATGTAAAGGGTCTGCTAGTTCAAATGCACCCAAGGGAAAATTGTTAGAGCTCTAGTTCGGGTAGGTAGATTGGTTGGGAAAATGTTTCTGCTGATTTGTGTATCCAATATATTGTGGCAGCTAATCTAAAGAAAGAAGAAAGATGGCTTATAGCAGCAGGCATCTGGCCTACACCAAGAGATCATTTTCTGAATTCTTGACTCTTTCAAGAAGAATCCATCCCCATGTGGAGCCACTGTTAGCCCCCCTATGAAATTCTTGACAAGTCAGCTGGGGGCTAGATTGTTTTGAGCCTTCAAGGAATGCCTTTCCCCTGAAAACCCATCCTCCTTGAAGTCTCTCAATTGCTGTGCCTAATACAAATCCCCCTCTGCTAGTAAATTGCTAAAAAGGGTCTATTATTCCCTCCTTTACCCCTGCAACATACATCAATTCCCCTTCTTTCCCTTTGTCCGAATTCCCTTTCTTTTACCCTCATTTAGCCTCTTTTTTACCCCCCCTTGTCTCCCCTTCTATTTCCCTCTTTACCCCTCAAATCCCCCCAAAATCCCCTTAAGTCCTTCCCTTACTCTTTATTTCCCATTTTTCCCCTTATCGTTTCCCTTTAAACCCCTTAAAATCCATTAAAAGGGGTAAAAAATCCACTTTCCGACCATGTAATAGGGCTTAGCCCCCCTACCGTAAGCCCCTTCAACCACTTCCCACACATGTCCCAGCGCTGGGACCAAGCGCTTAAGTCCCAGGCGCTGATCGCAATCGGAGCATCGGGCAGGTGCAATTCCTTTGCATCAGTGAAAATCCCCGATGTGATTGTTTTATCACACAAAATCTCGTGATGTGTTTTGATCCGTTGATTTGTCGTAAAGATCGACGGCGGAGCGCTAATCGCAGGCCCCCCGCCCATCGTAATCGCAACATGTTGTATGCGCCCTCCGATCAATCGCAAGTCCTTCTCTCCGATCCCCGATCGCGTCATCCTCTCGATTGCATCGCAGCCGTTGATCCGGTCCCCAGATCTAACGGCCAGCACTTAATCGCACCCTCCGCCCGATCGCGATCGCACCCCCTTCTCTCCGCCTCCCGATTCAACCCCGTCCGTCCATTTCCTCGCTGATCCGACGGTCATCGCTCAATCGCCAATCCCCCCCGATCGCAATCGCAAGTCACATTGGCGCTGCCCCGATTGAAATCTTCCGATTTGATCCTGGCCGTCCATCCCCTTTCTGATCCAACAGCTCAACGCTGATCGCATCATCGCCCGTCGCCCCTCTCCATCTCCCTCCGATTAAATGTGGACCGTCGATCTGATCCCAGATTCGACGGTTGGTGTCTAACCGCAACACCCCTCTAATCGCAATCGGAACTTTTTGAATATGTATTGCGATTGACACTCACTCCGGCCTCCAATTGCGATTGTTGTGATCAAATCTCCACCGTCCGTTTCCTCCCAGATCTGACGGCTCAGGTCTAATCGCCCTCCGCCTCTGCTGGGTCCCACTCTTTCATTCATCTCCGCCGGGTTTCATGTGTTTTGTATATTGTTTGCCCGTTTCACATATTGTTACGCCGCTCAACCTCCACCATTGATCTTGTTCCCAGACCAAGATCTAACGGTCTGCGCTGCATGTTATCACCAAACTCCATTGTTCATAAGGTTTCATCATTTCATTGCATTTTGTTACCATTATGGTGAAAGGCCATCGCTCCACCACCGCCGCACTACCATTTCGTCCACCCTGCATTCATCGCTTCGTCCACTGTTTTCTTCATAAGTTCGCTGTGTTGCAGAGTTTCTAGGAGATGAGACCGCCGCTGTTCAATGTACTACCTCAATGGCGAGTGGCGCAGTCAGGATCAAATCTAATGAGCCAGTACCATCAGGAAAGTCAAGGAATGGGGCCGTCAGGACTCACATTAATGGAAAGCAGAGTTCAAACGCTGAAAATCATGCCGGCGCCATTTAAAGCTCAAGCTAACTCGACAAAGGCAGTAATGAAGCAGCAAGGAGTTTCAGTACAGAGCAGAGGGATTAGCGCACATCAACGAAGATCTTGAGCTCTGAACCAGAGGTTTAAAAAGGCAAAGCATCATTTTGAAGACCCCGAGGATTGATCTGGAGATCCTGAACATCTATAAGAGGTAATATCAAGGTTTACTTGTCAGCATAATGTTCTTTCACAAAGGACAGGTCTCCCATACAGTCTTTATCATGCGCCGTGTCCCTGAAGGAGTTTTCCGCCCCAACTATAGTTCAAAACGATCTAACATCTATGAGGCAGACCTCTCAGCAAGTTCTTTCATTTTGATCAAATCACCTAGAGTACTGCAGCCAAAAAGTCAAATCATATCCGAAGCAGATCTTCATTGCACCGGGGAGATGACAAAGATTAAATATACAGCATATCAAGCGGAATGGGCCTCGGCCCTGCATTCATTGTTGTGTTTAAATGTAACATTTAAAATCCACCTACCTCCTCAGTCGGTCGTCTGTGTCTCTTCTGCTATAAAGCACAGAAGGGTATCATTGTAATGGTTGTTGATGCATTATCAGTGAATGGCAAGCATTTTTGTCCCGAGCCAAGTTCTCTGTGTAATGATTGAATGGTAGGCTGAGAAATATGATGTATTCAGGCTGAATGTAAAAGCTTTGGGCAGTGATGTACCTGATTGGTATTGTGTTTAACATGATAAGCAGTTTTCATTGGATCCTTATCTACAGCAGTTGGTGATGTTTTTCTCCTCTTTACGTTTATTTCCATTTCATTTCATGTTCTTCTGACTGGCATATGAACGCATGACATAAGATTTACCCTTGTTAGGTACCTTATGTCCTAGCTCTCTCAGTCTTTAATGTTTTCTGCTCATATGTGTATCTGAATATTGTTTTTAATTGACTAAACCAGTGTAGTGGATGATTATTGCTTGCTCTGTGATGTGCAAGTTAATAGAATCAATGTTCAGATGTTTTTGTTAAGATTTAATTGAAAGAGGTTAGGAAAATTGGGAGGTTTAGAAGCTTGTCTCTGCCTCTTCATAACCTATCCCTTCCATATAAACCTTTTCAAGATCCCTTGTGTTGCCTATGGCTTTGTCCAAGCAGGCCTGGAGTTAAATGACCTCTGGCCTGATCTATAGACGGAATCAGATGGTTCTCCATCCTTCGTTCTCATCCCTTAATGTTCCATCCCACCAATCAGTCTTTGATATCCAAATGCTCTAGATGACTAGCCCAACTGAAGCTTACACATTGAACACAAGTAAATCCTTTCTTGACTCCATTGCCCAATGGCCTTAGTGTTCTCTGAGTTATCTATCCTTGCCTAGCTTCCTTCTTTACCCATCCTTGTCTTATGGTGAAACCTTCCTTCCTGATTCTCTACAACCAAACTCAAACAATAAAACAAACAACCTTGAGCCTATAACTAGCCTAAAATCACAATTGAGAACTTCAAAGACATATATCCTTTGATAATCATAGAGAGATCCCTCTCTGGACCTAGGAGGGCTAGATCCTAAGGTCTGAAAGTGGTTCTATGTTGTCTCATCTTTTGGTATTGCCAACCTTGCCAAAACATGGGAACTCCAACACGTCGGACCAAAACATGGGAACTCCAACACGTCAGACCACATTTCATCGTAATTGTGACAGTTTACAGACGTCGGAAGAGCGACGTTCAAAACGTCGGACCACATTTCGTCGGAAGTGCGACAGATTGGGAAACGTCGGAAGAGTGACGCTTGTTTGGAAGCGACGGAAAAAGTGTCGATAGTGCGACACTTTTTCATTGCGTCGGAACTGCAACGGTATGGTAAACCACGTTTTTCCCGCCCTCGAACTGTCGCTCTTGCGACTACTATGTGTCAGAATAGTGACGAATTGGCCGTCGAAATTTCCGCCAAATTTTCTAGTGTATAGAGTCGTTATGTTATTGTAGCCCCCTTATTGTTATTGTTGTACCCTTGTAGTCCCCATATTGTTATTATTATGCCCCATAAAATACCACTATTGTTATTGTTGTGCCCTTACATTATTATTGTTAGGTCTGCTA